>PVJN01005221.1:14219-83881 GCA_004026805.1 Lasiurus borealis | reverse complement strand
AACTCCAGGAAAATACTGTGGTATAAAGGAGACAAATGACATTTCAAACATCCATCTAAAACATGTAACTGAGGCACTGAATACAATTATGAGAAACAAATAAGCCAGACTGGGCAGTCTGCCCAGAGACAACAGTCAAATATAAACTTTGGAGAAAGACAGGCATAAAGGGGAAGGAAGGTTTTCTAGGGCAAAAGGGAGGGGTGCCGAAGGGGTAAGGGCAAGAGAAAAGGGAGAACCATAGATGAGAGACAGGGCAAGGAGGGATGGGGAAGGAGGACGGATAATAAAATAGTAATGAAGGAACAAATCAAACCAAGAAGTCTGGCCCAAAGCTCTAAATGTATTCACAAAAGCCCACGCCGGTGGGAGATTTACAAGCACAGGTATACAATTTACATGGTTTTCACCCCAGGCTGAATTTATTAGTAATCTTCACAAACAGATACTCCAGCCTTCGTTGTTGGATGAATTTTAATAGCAATGAAACAAGTTCTTTCTAATTACTATGAAAATCTAGCTTCAGCTGAATCTGAATCTTTGCTCAGCACCAAGAAATGTATCATTGCTTAGAGACTGAACCCATCCAACTATAAAGCAATAATAAGTCAAAGAAAATATATGTGGCTCTATCACCCTCTTGGCTGGCAAGCAGAGCAAGGAGGCTCGCTCTTTCATGGGAATTTACCTCCCTTTCTCCAAGAAGATAGAGGATATGGGCATCAACTTAGCCGTCTTTTAGGACTTGGACATATAAAACTTAAGAATTTTACATGATATCCTCCACAGAGAAGCAGACTCCGTGTGCTCAGAATAAACAGCTAAAAACTTTATTGCCCAAAGTGAAAGTTTCTGAAGCTGCAGTTTATAAACAGATGTACGTTCTTAACCAGATGGACAACATAGAATAATGAACTAAGGACTGAACTAGGAGATGTAGACCAGCGAGATGATGATGATGATGAAAGCTTTTCTTTTTCCAATTGATTCTAAACTCCACCCCCTCACTGCCCATTTAACACCATCTTCAATTCAATATTATATCTTATAAGCAAAATGTAGCATATTTTGTGAAATCTTCCGCTCAGACATTCTGAGATGGAAAAAGCAGCAGCCTCAATCCATCTTAGACTTAATGAAACACAGATTATGGCAGACCCGTAAGCAGCTGTGTTATGTACTGTACACTATAACTTTTAATCTACTAATTCAATCCATCTCCCAAAAACTCTTGGTGGAAAGACCTGTTATTGACTCTATTTCCCAGATGCAGAAGTTGGGGCACAGACATGCTAGTTAAGTAAATTGAACAAGATCACACAGCTAGGAACTGGCTGAGCCAGTGTGAGACCCAGTAAGCCTGGCATCAGGTCTGTGCTCCTGCCCACATGCTCTGTTGTATTCATACAGGACATTACACAACAAGTCTTTTCAAGTACTTGGTACCTCAATTTCCTGTTAGTCCCCAAAATAAGATCTCTGGACCAAGTCATCTCTAGAGTCCTACCCAGCTTTAAACTTAGGGTTCTCTGACATAAACAAAGAGACTTTCATATCCTCTTATAGGACAGATACCATATTATTAAAGAAACTAATAATACTTTAATTTTAATTATGTTTCTGTACAGAAGAATACTGTATTTCCCTCATGTTACAGAAAGAACAAAACCGTATAGGCTAAAACTGAGGCATTTTGTTCCTAATTAAATTATAATAATTTCAAATATAGCAAATACTATCCTTTGGGAAATCTGATCACTATTTTTGTACCATCTCTTATCTAAGTCAACTGTCTTCTTCAATCTTGGTAGTGTTGGACACTGGGAGACAAACTAAAATCAGCAAATAAATGCCATTAATATCTGGCACATCCCACCCCATTTGATCTTGACTACTGAAATAAGAACAATAACGTATACACATGTGTATACATTACACACACGCACACACACAATTTCTGTATGTGCGTAGTATTTCGTATTGAATTGAGAACTCTTGAAGCAAAGAAATTTTCTCCACCAATTTTAGAATCATTAAAAAGTCTACTGATATATGAAATGGCATAGAACA
Source organism: Lasiurus borealis (assembly GCA_004026805.1). Taxonomy (NCBI): domain Eukaryota; kingdom Metazoa; phylum Chordata; class Mammalia; order Chiroptera; family Vespertilionidae; genus Lasiurus; species Lasiurus borealis. The sequence goes on along the minus strand of PVJN01005221.1, from coordinate 81,811 downwards.
CTACAAATCAGAGAGTCCTTCCTATTATACCAGGCCTTCTTTAAAATCACACCTTATTTCCCTACTTCCTAGGAATGTCCAGATTTTCCATAATAAAAGGATAACTCAAACCTGGCTGGTTTTGCTCAGCAGTTAGAGCATCAGTCCTGGGACTGAAGGGTTTCAATTCCTGACCATGAACTCGTGGATAGAGTGTCGGCCTGCAGACTGAAAGGTCCCAGGTTCAATTCCAGTCAAGGGCATGTACCTTGGTTGTGGGCACATCCCCAGAAGGGGGCGTGCAAGAGGCAGCTGATGTATGTTTCTCTGTCATGGATGCTTCTAACTCTCTGTCACTCTCCCTTCCTCTCTGTAAAAAATCAATAAAATATATATATTTTTTTAAATCTTTCATGCAATTAGAATCCAGAATGATAAGGTCACAAAAAAAAAAATAAGCCCCAATTCTAACTTCCCTCCATCAAGTACTGATCTGAAGGGAGTGTCCAAAAAAGCGAGAAATAGAGCATAACTTAGGCTGCTCATGTGACAACTTCTCCCAGCTATAGACAGGAATTTCCTGTTTTAAAAACAAATTCCAAAAACAATTGTCTAAGTTTCTGGCAGAATTTATTGATAGCCAATCCACTAGTTTACTGGGCCAAGTCGGGAGAATTCAGAAATAGTGCGAAATAGCATTGAGGTTAAACACCGACTTGGCTATCTTCAAAACTGGGGCTCTGCAGAGGCCAGCCGTCGTGCAAGTAGCAGGACCACATTCTAACTCAGGCTGTTTGGCTCCAGAACTGCTTAGCCAGCAGCCTCTCCCCCATCCCCCCCCCTCCTGTATGTTGTTCTGGCTTCTTCACCAGGCTCCGAGTTCCCAGCACACAAGTTAACATTTTCTTCATCCCTGTATCTCCCGGGCAGGCCGAGCAGGGTGCTGACACATGGAAGATTAACAAAACTCTACTGGCCGCATGGATTAATAAAAGAAGGACCGATTTCGATGAACAAATGCCCAAGGGAATCAGTCCCTGAAAAATTCTCTCAGATCCCTGGGTGGTGGTGATAAAAGGACAGATAAGAAGGCAAAGTAACTGTCCTGGCCTCAAGACACATCTCACTAGAAACTTAGGTGGACAGGAAGTTGTGGTATATGAATCAACGTGGCACCCAACCACCCAAGCCAGAAGGAAGAGTCTTGTAATCTTCCACCCCACTCATCCCCTTCAGTCCATTAGTCACCAAGTCCTTCTACCCTCTTTTCATCACTGAAACCCACACTTTTGTTCTGCTCTCAGCTGCTCCCACCCCCCACTACTGATTGGATATCAATGGGGTTCAATGAATAGCATCCCCTTCTCCTACCCAAATTTAAAAAAAAAAAAGAGGAAATAATAAAGAAGCCACGGTAGATAGAAAGAAACATGGCACCTCTATTTCTAGGAACTTCAGTTCGGAGGTTGTGGTTTTAGGTCTGCAGCCAAGTGGCTAATACCGAACCCAAGTGTTGGCAGCATGAGACCAACACTGGTCTCCTCTTGGGCAGAAAGCTTCCCCACAAGGGCGGCTGCTTCCCAAGAGAAAAACGGGATGGAGTTGAGCTGTTTACTTGATTTCTCCAAAGTTTATCACTCGGGGAAGGACTCTAGGACTGTTGTGATATTAATGAGTAGAAAGAGCAATGCACACACGTCTCCAGGGAACTCTGATTCTCTCCCAGGCTACCCTGCTAAACATGTGCCACTGGCTTCCTCCTGCCATCCACCTGCCTACACGATGCTTTCTTGACCATGTAACCTTGCCTCTACTCCCTCATAGCTAACTCATTGGCCCCTGCCTCCTTGTCTGACTTTCTGTTTTTCCCTCTACCTCCTTCTCAGCACTTACTCATCTTTCCAGACTCAATTCAAGCTCCTCTTACATCATTACTCCTTGTGACCATCCCCAGTGAAGCTCACACAGCCAGGCTGGTGTTCCCATCACATGCTTACCTGGCACCTATGGCTACTTTAGTCCTTTATTAAATTCCATCCAGTAGGTCCCTTAACTCAGGAACTATTTCTTATAGTTTTAACCCCCTCCCCCCCAATACCAACTACAGATTCTGGTAAATGAATACCTACAATCAGCAAAACAGGACCACGTAAGAGTTACAGAGATGTCTGATTTCTTGCTAGCGTTGAACAAATGGATCCGATAGATAAATGATCTCTAGGCCCATCTGCAGTCAATTCTGAGTTACAGCAGCAGAACAGCGCTGAACAAATTCCAAGAGGGCTCTTCCAAAGCAGCACCAATAGCAATAGCTGTGAACCATAAGCTTGTTTTTGCTCCTCTGCCAACCAGCTACGCGCTATTGTTCAAGTCACTCTAGCCCATTGGGCTTGATTTTCTCATCTATACAATGAAAGGCATAAACAAGGTCCCCCAGCAGAAAACCAGTGCATGTCTATTAACTTTCTGCTGAGTATTCCCTTTTAAGGACAGTCAGCATTCCCCAGAGGAAGATGGTTTTCCCAGCAGTGGCATCCTGCCCTTGACCCGGCCAAAATAGCATTCTAGTCCAGCTCTTCCATTGTCTTACGTTGCGTTCCCCAGTAAACACCCTCTGAGATGATCTAAAGTGCAGGCGGTTTATAGGGAAGTTACCCATAGGACCACACAGATGAAAGGCAAGGGAGAAGGTGGATTGCACAGAGACAGCAGTTGGTCTGTGATGTATTTGTAATTAAGGACTCAGCCAATTCCATGGGAAGTTCTAGACTAACAATGGTCCTTCAGAATGGTCCCCAAATTGTACCCCGCTCAACTAGTCATTGGTTGGGGGCTGCTCCCTTACTCTGAGTAAGAGTAGTTTCTGAAGAGGTTCTGAGCTGTAAGCCATCAGTGTCTAATCTCTATGAAGCTGGGAGTGTGAGTGAGTTATTGCTGGAGGGGCTACCTGGACAGAGAAGAGGACAGCTACTACATTCACCCCAAATATTCTGAAAGTAAGAAAAAGAACAGCATGGTGAAGAAGAGAGAGATAGATCAAAAGGAAACAGCGGAACTAAGAAAATCAATTTTCGTATCCTATAGCTGTGCTGTTTGATGTTGGCAAAGTCGTTTTATTTCTTTATGCTTCAATCTCTTTCTCTGTAAGGTGATTAGAGGTCACTTTCACCACTCAACTATCCATGATTCTATTCCATATTTCATTTTTGGACAGTGTCCAAAGTCAAACTTTACAAGTAGCCCTGAGGATGGGAGAGGGAGCCCCACACATTTCAAAAATCTCTGAAATGCAGCTTCAATTAAGCGTGAAGAGATGACCAGCAGTAGCAGAAAATGAAAATCTACACACCTTGGTGGACACACACAGCAACCCCAGATTGAACTGGATTTGCAGGCAACAGCTTGGGGATTTTGACATTAGACTGAATATAATTATTCAGTTAGTTGTAGCTTTATTACCCATGTTTCCCCTTGTGAGGCAATTTTCCTTATTGGAAGTAAAGCAACCCCAACCAATGCATTTAAAAATGAGACTTTTCCTGTTCTTATTAGCCTGTATCAAAGAAATGACTATTTGAAGTACAACCCGGGGAGAGAAATTGGCTCCTTATTGCACAGTTCATGTTGTTATGGCTTTCGGAGTAGAGAAAGACTCCCCAAGGAAATACTGTCTCTCAAAACAAGCTAGCAGGGTAATCAACAGGAGACGCTTTTCCAGAGAGACAGAAATAGAGAATATTATTAAAATATAATTAAATAAGCAAAATAGGTGCAAAACAAGATGTGACCTGTATGTAAGCTGTTCAGGACAAAAATGTCATCTTAAAACTTAACTTTCATAGTCCTATGCACAATATTGTTCAAATGGGGTTATATAAATCTTTCCAACCAACATAGCAGCTATTGATCTTTGACATATGAATGTGTCCTATACATCTGAATTTATAACCTAGCACTTTAAACAAATGTCCACCAGGCCTAGTATCATGCAGAGTAAAATTCCCACCAATGAGATATTACAATATTTATTCATCTGAACTGGACATACTTTCAGATAAATGTACTAAAACATGCAGTTCCAAGTGGATGGATATCATGTCAAGAACCATTTCAAGACCAGCCACCATGGCTCAGTGGTTGAGAATCAACCTATGAACCAGGAGGTGGACGTTCCATTCCCGGTCAGGGCACATACCCAGGTTGTGGCCTCAATTCCCTTTGGGGGGGATGCAGGAGGCAGCCAATCAATAATTCTCTCTCATTACTGACATTTCTATCTCTCCTCCTTTCTTTCTGAAATCAATAAAAAAATATATTTAAAAAAATTAAAAACCATTTCAAGTTTTTGGATATAAAGTTCAGTCACCTTAGCTCAGAATAGCTCATGTGTTAGACTATGTATTTCTTTTGCTTGATTCTTATGGTAACGCTTTGCCTGGCATTCTTCCTCTAATAGATACCATGTTATTAAAGAAAAAAAAAATGATACTTTAATTTTAAATGAATTTATTAAATTCCTTATAGAATATGTATTTCTCTCCATTTACAAACAAGGATGTGAGGAACATTGGACTTTAACTTGTAGCAAAGAGTTAGTTAAATATAGTCTTATATATGTGTACACGTCCATACACCTTGCAGCTCATAATGTCTTTTTTTTTTTTTCCAACTTGATTATTTCACTTCTGATTTTAATTATGTGGGAAGCCAGAGATAGAAGCTCTACTGGAAACTATTCCTCACACACCAGACACATATGAAAGGCAAGGAAGAAGGTAGATTGTATAGAGACGCAGTTGCCATGGCTCAGGGGAGTAGACACACAGTGATAAAATTATTATAATTTTATCTCATCAGCAGAGGAATGGGTATAAAAGCTGTGGTACATTTACACAATGGAATACTACACGGCTATAAAAAAGGAACTCTTACCTTTTCTGAAAGCATGGATGGACTTGGAGATTATTGTGCTAAGCCAGTGGTCGGCAAACTCATTAGTCAACAGGGTCAAATATCAACAGGACAACAATTGAAATTTATTTTGAGCGCCAAATTTTTTAAGCTTCTTCTAACGCCACTTCTTCAAAATAGACTCGCCCAGGCCATGGTATTTTGTGGAAGAATCACACTTAAGAGGGCAAAGAGCCGCATGTGGTTCACGAGCCACAGTTTGCTGACCACAGTGCTAAGCAGAATAAGCCAGACAGAGGAAGACAGAGATCATATGATCTCATTTACATGTGGAATCTACATAATGAACAAAATAATTTTTATTATCTATATATATCAAAGGCTAAGCAACCATCCAATAGTCCGACCAGTAGCTGTGATGCCCAATGACCACCAGGGAGCAGACACTCTGACCAGCAGCTATGATGTACGCTGACCACCAGGGGGCAGAGGCTAAATGCCGGAGCTGCCAAGCTGCGGTGACTTGGCAGCAGTGGTTCTCGGGTAATGCACCCCGGAACCAGAGAGGAGAAAGCCTGATTCTGAGGTATAGCACCCAAGCACCACGCTCTCGCAATCCGGGACCCCTCAGGGAATGTCAGAGAGTCAGTTTTGGCCCAATCCCCACAGGCCAGGCCGAGGAACCCATCTGCCAGACGGACCCGGCTCACTCCGCAGACACCCCACAAGCCTGGCGCTGCCCCAGGTACGGCCACTGGGAAGGGACTGCAGGAGGTTGGCTCCAGAGCATGTCCAGCACGTCTCATCTAGTCCCACCCCTCTGACCACTTTCTAATTAATTTCCTTTCGATGTGCATGAATCTGTGCATTGGGGCACTAGTTTTACATAACAAAAAATAATTAAAACTGAGATGCAATAAAGTAGTTCAATATACAGGGAGCTCCCCCCAAAAATGTGTACACACTTTAACAACTGATAGCTCAAGTGATGTTTCCTTCTTTTCAGATTCAACCCATTTGGATTAATTATTATTCAAAGTATATAAACATTTTGGGGACACCTTGTATGAATTTAAAAAGATTCATAATCCTATGACCTATTATTTCAGAGAGAGAACACAGAAACAAAGGAATGATTAATTAAAGTTCAAATTTTTAAATTGAGTTCTAGATTAATGATTTACTTAAGTTGACATATAAACCCAAATTCTGATCAGTTAAACACATATTACTGAACAATGTGATTTTCTATAAAAATATACAGTAACATCCTACTCAATACTAATCACCGAAAATAGTTGTTGACAATCCCATAAATCAGTGAAGCTGAAAAGTCTTCAGCAATGCTAAAAGTACATTTTTTCCCTTAAGTACACAAATTAAACTATTTTCATCCATAAAAAGGTGGAACCACAATGTTAAAAATAACAGTACAAGTTAGAATATCCACAGAAGAAAATATGTCCAAAGGGGGAAAAAAAATTAAGAGGAAAATATCAAAGTCTAAGAAAAGTTCACTGAAAACATGATAGGGTTTTCATAAGCTTTTTTTACATTCAATAAAGATCATGGTTTTAGATAACCTTCATGTGATTGTCTAACAAAAAATGTATTGAGGAGCTACATGAGAAAAGGGTAATATTCACATCAAGATGAACATGTGGTAGGATGAGCAATTAATAAATATAAAGAAACAGAGAATAAATGAAAATATATTAGAAATTTAAATAGAAGACAGAATTAAAAGTAAAGCAACTAAACACTAAATGAACAGGATGAATTGCTATCACAACCATGATAGAACTCCAATGACTTTTGATATCAACTCATCCTAATTGGTTTGCTCCTGAACCTAGACCATTATAAAGCCCTCTAAGAAATGTGGTTATTCAATAGCAAATGGCACAAGAATATCAAAGAGAATCGGGACTCCAGTGGTGCTGAGGGTACCCAGTTTCAGAGCTGATCCTCTGATCTTCCTGGCAGTAAAATAATTACATCATCACCAGTGGAGATTTTCAGAGGACAAAAACACCACTGAGTTTTATTAATCAGCAGGTGAACTTTAATGAACAATGTCATCCTACCTAATAAAGATAGAATATGCAAATTGACAGTCACTCTGCAACAAAGATGGTGGTGCCCACAGCCAAAAAGGAGGAAATATGCAAATTGACATGACAAAGATGGCGGAGCCAGGCCGGGATGCTTGCATTGTCACCATGGCAATAATGCAGGCATTCTACCCCATTTCCACTGCTCCAGGCCTCTGGACAGCACGCGTGCACAGGCACAGAGTGGCCAAGGCAGGGCAGGGTGCCTGCTATGGCAGGGGACAGTGGAGGGAGTACAGGAGGGCAGCAGGGCCGGAGCGAAGGTGGAAGATGACTCAGCCAGAGCGAAAAAAGAAGGCGGTGGCCAGGAAAAGGAAGGCCTATTCTTGCACGAATCTTCATGCCTCAGGCCTCTAGTTTTGTCATAAACATGTACCTAACAATAATTCCAATATCTGCCTTGAGCCAGGGCACAATTCTGTGGCCTGAGATGACCAACAGCGAGCCAGGCTTCTCTACTTCTACTAGAGACACAAAAGCTATTAAAGGACATATGCAGAGTCCCACTTTCATCTTCCGATGTGAGAAACTTAAAATACTTAAGAATACCTGGTGATGATCCTCTAGCATAATTATATTCTTACTAGAGGCCTGGTGTGTGAAATTCGTGCATGTGGGGGGTCCCTCAGGCCCAGCCGGCCCCCTCTCACAGTCTAGGAGCCTTCAGGGGATGTCCTACTGATGCTCCCCTGGGGAGCGAGCCTAAGCCACAGTCTGGCCTCCCTCTGCAGGCTGATCCGGGGAAAGCGCCACCCAGTCACTTCCCTACTGCTGCCGCCAATGCCGGCTGCCAAGGTGTTTTCATCAACATGGGCTCCAGTCCCTTCACCAGGAAAAAATGACAACTTTCTTTAGGCTTTTTCAAGATGTCTCTTTCATAGAATATGACCTTTCTTTCTTCCTTCCTTCCTTCCTTCCTTCCTTCCTTCCTTCCTTCCTTCCTTCCTTCCTTCCTTCCTCTCTCTCTCTCTCTCTCTCTCTCTCTCTCTCTCTCTTTATCCTTATCTGATATTTTCCCATTGATTTTTAGAAAGCGTAGAAGAGAGAATGAAAGACAGATAGAAACATCAATATGAGAGTGATACTTCGATTGGTTGCCTCCTGCATGAGCCCTGACCTGGGTCGTAGCCAGGGAGAAGCCTGCAACCTAGATACATGACCTTGATCAGAGTCTAACCCGGACCCTGTGGTCCCCAGGCAAGGCTCTAACCACTGAGCCAAACCAGCTAGGACAGGACATGACATTTCTTAGCCCCTCCAGCAGAGGACCTTCATTTTTTTCCTCCAGGAGTGAGATAGAAAAACCCTAGATCACCTTCTTGGATTCTTATTTCCCAAGTTACCAAGACACTGCCAGTGGTGTACCGGGAGCTTAGCCAATGAGCGGTCAGAAAAGGTGTTTCCTCTGCAGCTCAAGTGCAGAGGCAGCCTGCTGGGCGGTGGTGGCGGCGGGTTGCACAGGCCCCCTGCCTCTGCTCCAGGGCTGCGCCATCTGTGGCTTATCTCATACCCATCAGCGCACAACTGCCTCTTGAGCCGGTCATGATACAGATATAGATACAGATAGATATAGATGTAGATTAGATATAGAGATGTAGATGTAGATGTAGATGTAGATGTAGAGTAGATGTAGATGTAGATGTAGATGTAGATATATAGATATAGATATAGATATAGATATAGATATAGATATAGATATAGATATAGATAGAGGCAGAGAGACAGAGACAGAGAGATAGAGATAGAAATAGAGATATAGGTTTTCTTATAGCACTTAAAGAAGATTGATGGTATCATGGAAAGCGTACTTCATTTAGAATCACAATGACCTCATTTAATGTTCACTACCAAATTAAGGCAAGTCATCTAATCTTCAAAGGCCTCCGTTTCCCCACCTTTAAACTTGGGATAATGATGGACACCCTTCCCCAGGTCCCTGTGATGATAAATGCGATTAATTTCTGAAATGCTCGATAGTTTCCAAAGCCATTTCATGGACAAATCATTGAAGGAGTCTCCCAGAAACTGGCCAAAGGGCAAATTTTCAAGTAGATATTGGAATAATTCCCCATATTCATGGCCGTCTGAAATCCATAGTTTTGTTGTTGTTGTTGTTGACACTATTACAGATGTCCTCATTCCTTCCCCCTTTCCCACCTCCTCCCAGCCCCGTATCCCCTCCTCTGGCCTTCGCCATACTGTTATGTGTGTCCAGGGGCTATGCATATATATTCTTTGACAAATCTCTTCTCCTACTTTCATCCAGTTCCCCCTGTCACCTTCCCCTCTTATCTTGGGCAGTCTGTTCCGTGTATGCAGGCCTTTGATTCTATTTTGTTCATCAGCTTATTTTGTTCATTAAATTCTACATGTAGCCCTAGCCGACTTGACTGAGTGGATAGAGCGTCGGCCTGCAGACTGGAGGGTCTCAGGTTCGATTCCGGCCAAAGGTTGTGGGCTCGATCCACAGTGGGGGGCATGCAGGAGGCAGCCAATCAATGATTCACTCTCATCATTGATGTTTCTATCTCCCTCTCCTTCTCCCTCCCTCTCTGAAATCAATAAAGAAATATATTTAGCCGAGACCGGTTTGGCTCAGTGGATGGAGCATCGGCCTGTGGACTGAAAGGTCCCAGGTTCGATTCCAGTCAGGGGCATATACCTTGCTTGCAGGCACTTCTCCAGTGTGGGGTGTGCAGGAGGCGGCTGATCGATGTCTCTCTCTCATCGATGTTTCTGATTTTCTATCCCTCTCCCTTCCTCTCTGTGAAAAATCAAAAAAATATATTAAAAAAAAAGAAATATATATATATATTTTAATTCCACATGTAAGTGAGATCATATGATCTCTGTCTTCCTCTGTCTGGCTTATTTTGCTGCACATTATAATCTCCAGATCCACCCATGCTGTCACAGAACGTAAGAGTCCTTTTCTATAGCTGTGTGTAAATGTCCCACAGCTTTTATATCCATTCCTCAACTGATGGGCACTTGGAATGTTTTCAGATAATGGCTTTTATAAATAACACTGCTATGAACATACCAAATCTATAGCTTTGAAACCAGAAGGAAGTGTAAGATATGAATTATAAACTATGTACTGAGGAAAGAAAGATGCACCTTTCTCTATCCTGCATTAGCTTTGGTTTGTGGGAAGGTACCAAGGCTATACCAGGTAAAGGACTACTCCAGAACCAACTTCATAATGCTCTGGAGAATCTGGAAGATAGCCTCTCAGCTCTACTTTGTGCCCTGTGGACTCTAAAGAATATGCTAATTATTATATGTGCTAGATAGTTATTAAAGACACCAAATAGCCTGCCAATTCGTCAGAAGATTGTTGCCTAATGAGCAGTTAATTTATCCTTGGGAGAATCAGATAAAATGAATTAGAAGTTTCCTTAAAAAAATGTCATTTTTTTGGTCACCTAATCCATAAAATACGTCTTTGTTGTACTGGCTACTTCTCCATCACTGTAATTCTTTGAAGCACACAAACAAAACAAAGACTGGGGGAAATTTTGTACTGGCTGCAATAGCAATGACAAGGGAGAGGGGTCATGGGCACAGTAAGAAGGGGTAGACTCCAGCACAGTCTTGGGGAATTTAGGCATGACTCAGCCACTCACCACCTGTGGACCATGGGCAAGGGGTTAGCATGACTCTATGCTTCTGTGTTGACATCTTTTAAAAAATATATATATTTTGATTGATTTCAGAGAGGAAGGCAGGGGAGACAGAGATAGAATCATCAACAATTAGAGAGAATCATCCATCAGCTGCCTCCTGCATGCCCCCTACTGGGGATTGAGCCCCAAACCCCAGAATATGCCCTGACCACGAATTGAACTCGTGGCCTCTTGGTTCCGGGGCTGACACTCAACCACTAAGCCACACCTGGCTGGTCTGTATTGACATCTTTAAAATGGGGACATCAGAGCCCACTTTCCTGGCTGCCATGAAATATACATGTGTGTAACGTGCTCAGAGGGGGAAGTGGCACTTAGTAAGTGCTCAATAATTACTATTACTAAAATGACAAAAATGTAATGACAATAACCATGCCAATCAAATATCTATTATTAATATTTTTGTTCTGAGAGCTAAGATAGTTTTAAGAAAAAAAGAAGTGAGTACAACATTGAGTCTGCTCTTTATATTTGAAGGCAATCAATCTCCTAATTCCCATCCATTGGATTGGTTCTCTTCTTCCCTCCCTTGTTCTTATGGTCTTCCAGCCACTGCATCCTTAGTCGCAGGCCTAGTCTTCTTCCTGAGGTCTGAGCTACCTCTGACAGTTGGAACAGGTAAGACCTGGCCTGAGTCTTAGATTGAACTCAGATAACCCCACAATTTGACTCAAGTTCTCAAATGGGTCAAAGGGTTCAACTGCTTCTAAAAGTAGCTTTTCCTGACTTTGCCAGGCCAAAAATGAGTTCCGAAAAGTCAAAAATACTAACGTTTTTCTCTAGAAATTTTGGTACTCTTTGCCCAGGGGGGAAATGCAGCAAAGGAATTTACCACAGAAAAGGTAGCAAACAAACAAAAAAAATATTTAAATAACATTTCTACACACTGCTCGGGGCTTCTAAAGTTATAATTACAAGTTCACACAGTGTTAATAGTTTTTTCATTTTGTTGGAGGGTTAGCATTTAAATAGGAATTGATAGAATGAGCACACCTAATGCACAAACCTAGCGAAGATTTTCAGACACAGCCTGCACCTCTTTGACTATGGAATGGGGAGAATGTTGATCATTGTCTATATTTCATTAGCGAGGAAAATTCAGAGATGGTTAATGAGTATTCGTGTCCGAAGTGTGAAAGCTGGGGTCTCTGCAGTATTAACTAGCATTTGTTGAAAGTATTTGTCCAGAGGCCTCCATTCTCCTTGGTGAAGTGTTGCAAGCGTGGGAAGAACGCGGGTATTTCTGCCCCTCCTTGAGGCTTTCCAAGGTCCTCACTTACAGAGCCCACAAGAATCACTTTTCATGAATTAAACATGAAAAACAGAACATGAAGATCTGAGGGGACAATTAGAAGTCTCTTAACAAAATGTTTCCTTTTCCCCAAAGTTGTAAGCTCCTCCTCCTCCGATTTACCTGCTTTGTTGTGGTTTTGGTTTAAAACTCACATGCATCCTTTAGGTATTCCTTATTTTGATAGAAGTTCTACTCTTCCATACACTCCCCCCTCATCACTTACAGCCACACTTAGCACATCGATGAAGTGGGCCCCTCCTGTGAGTGAACACCCACCTTCTTGTTCTGAAATCACTGGCTGTCCCGCCCAGCTTCTGTTAGACACTGAACTTTTAGAGCAAGTCTTACTCTATCTAGAACAGTGGTTCTCAACCTCCCTAAGGCCGCGACCCTTGCATACAGTTCCTCATGTGGTGGTGACCCCCAATCATGAAATTTTGCTACTGTTATGCATCGTGATGTAAATATCTGCATTTTCTGATGGTCTTAGGCGACCCCTGTGAAGGGTTGTTCGACCCCCAAAGGGGTCGCAACCCACAGGTTGAGAACCGCTGATCTAAAGGTTACTGAAGTGAGCAAATGGAAGAATCCCTCTATATTTCTATAACCAGGGACGAGTGCAGAGCAAGTGTATCACTCTGTGTGGTTCTTGTCCATTGGTAGCTTCTGCTCAACTAGCACCAACCAATAATGCCAATTAAAAGTCTTACAAAGTCAAAGCATTTATTCAAGACATGGAATGTAAGCACAATTAAGGATCTGGCTTCAAATTTCATTGATGTACTTGTTTTAGGGTAATAATAAAAGTAAGAGCGATGCTCTAGGTAGAGTCTGCAGCCATCGCTGCACTGAAAATAGAAGTCATTTATCACACTCAATTTTTGGTGCAGGAGGTTATGTCCTGCAGAAAGCAGAGAAGTAACTAAAATCAGTGGATTTTCCCGTTAATACCTAAATATATCTAGATAGATATGAAGATGTAGAAAGAAGGGAGAGACTAAATTAACCCCAAGAAAGCTGGTTAAGGGGGTACTTTTAACAATGAAAATGCTAGAGATGTAGTTGAGGGAGAAAAGCAGCCATATGACTTAGAACGAAACAATACCACTTTATCAAACATTAGCGCAGTCACACATGACAGAGTGTTTGGTGGGAACTTGCTGTAAGGTGCTATGGTAGAACCTTTACTGTGATCCCTGCCTTCCCATGTAAGGGGACTCACTGTCTTATTACGGTGCCTATCTCAGATGGGGACAGACCTCATCATTAGCTCCTCAGACTTAGCCAAATCTTTGCTCAGCACTCCAAAATTTAATTTTCCTCAAGACAGCTCTTCCAGTGTTATTTTTAATATACTACATTTTAAACTCCATTTTATTCCTTTCTTCATGATTCAGAGAATTTATTCGCAGTTTATTCAACATGCCGTCATATATTTTAATACATCCCCAATGCCATCTTAAGATGCATGATTTCTACAAAATCTTTGAACCAGTCAAAGATTCAAGCAAAGTTGTTTAAGCAGCTTTCAAGATACCAAATAGGTAAGGGCAAATTGGTAGATTTGAAGATTAAAAAAAAAAAAAGCTGTGAACCAGTTACACAAAGGAGTATTACTTGGCCATAAAAAAGGAAATTTTTTACCTTTTGTGACAGCATGAATGGAATGGGAGAGCATTATGCTACGTGAAATAAGCCAGTCAGAGAAGGACAAGTATTATATGATTTCACTCATATTTGGAATCTAATGAACACACTGAACTACCAAGCAAAGTAGAGACAGACTCGTAGATAGAGAGCAGGCTGACAGCTGTGAGGAGGAACTACTGGATGGGGAAGGGGTGCTGGAGGGCAAGGGTAGAGGGATTGAGCAAAAGAGAAAAAAAAGAGAAAGAACTCATGGACCGGGACAACAGAGTGCTGATTGTGGGAGAAGGTGGAGGAGGGTATGGGGGAATAAATGGTGATGGATGGAGACTTGACCTGGGGTGGTAAACATACAATACAGTGTATAGATGATGCGTTAGAGAATTGTGCACCTAGAGCATGTATAATTGGTTAATCAGTGCCAATTCAATAAATCCAATTTAAAGAGTGAGTATTAATTGCTCAAAATCAAGCCAGGGAAGGGAGGAAGGAGTTAAAATGAAGTTTTTGTGAGTTAATTCCCACGGGGACAGAGAAAAGTTACCTCTCTTTTCTTTCTCTTATTTTAAACATGTAAAAGCATTCTCCAAATCTCTGAAAATATCTTCCCGTGGTCAGATCAAAGATAGTATTGTTTGCTCTGCTAATGAATGCTATGATTTCAATGGAACAGTGGAATCAATATGGCTTATCTTCTGATTTTTATCAGAATACATTTATTTACTGGAAACAAAAGACAAAGGCATACTTGTAGCTAAGAATTAAAAACCCTTTGGAGGTATCCTTATATATCCAATAAATCAAGCAACGGCCACTCTTCATAGCAAGAAAAGCATGCGCTAGGCCTCCCCTAACTGACCCCAAACACAGTCACAAAATGTCTCATAATTGGATAAAACTTATTTGCAAAGGCTCTAGGCAAAAAATTACGCCCAGTGGCCAGACTGATTTTGTCCCATCGCAGCTGACTATAGAAAGCTGACGACACAACCCTTGCATGAAATGATGACTTATGGTCTCCAGCATAGAGTATTCACCTCGGTATAACACAGTGGCTCACAGTAACAGTCAACAGCTCCACACATCCCCAAAGGTCAGCCCTCCACTTCTTTTATGTCTCGGTCTACGTACCAAGTTTTCAACAAGGCCCACCGCGGTGATCTATCTAATTAAAATTGCAACACCTTCTTCCCAACTTTGAATAATCTTAATCTGACAATTTTCTTTATTCAGAAAATTTAGCTCCTTAGAATGCATCAAAAGATTTACTGAATTATCCTATGGGTGTGTACACATGTTAATCATTCCATTCTCCCTCCCTACACACACACACACACACACACACACACACACACACACAAAGAGAAGATTGACAGGATCGGATCTTTAGCTATTTAATAATACATCCCAAGAATCTAGAAGAGTTCCTGGCACATAGTAGGAAATAAATCAACATGCAGTAGTTGAATGAATGAATAAAGGCCTCTGGGTTTAGAGTGACATGGCCCCGAGTCCCAATTCCACCTACACTAGCTGGAGCACCTGGGAAATGACCATCCTCTCTGCAGCTGTGTTTCCTCATCCATAAGATAGAGACCTTAGGAGTGCCTTGCCCATAGGATCCACATGAGGCTTATATGAGTCAATGCATATCAAAGATTAGGATCGTGCTTGGCCATAGTAAGCTTTTCTTTTTCTTTTCTTTTTTATTATTTTTTTATATTTTTATTGATTTTTTACAGAGAGGAAGGGAGAGGAATAGAGAGTTAGAAACATCGATGAGAGAGAGACATCGATCAGCCGCCTCCTGCACGCCCCACAGTGGAGATGTGCCCACAACCAGGATACATGCCCCGGACCGGAATCGAACCTGGGACCTTTCAGTCCGCAGGCCGACGCTCTATCCACTGACCCAAACCGGTCTCGGCCATACTAAGCTTTTCATAAAAAGGTGCACAATTAGGTGCACAATTCTCCAATCCACCATCTACACACTGTATTGTATGTTCACCATCCGGTTGCCATTGTTATTATTATTTCAAGATACGTTCCCCACAGTCGTGATGGATTTGTGATGACTTATGTGCTCAGGCAACTGGCTCTCCTCATATCTGACATCACAGATCTGAGACTGGGAGAAAGGACCCAAGGATCTTCATAGAGCAGCAGAGCTGCCAAGGGTCAGACCCCATCACTGTGGCCTCATCAGCTGCAATTCAATAACACACAGGATTTCGCAAAGGAGCTGTTAAGGGTGTAAGTGCTACTGTCTCAGACCTGCCAGAGTAGAGTAAACATCACAGTGAAAGCCATGAGTAAGAGAGGGAAAGGCTCAGAAACCTTAAAAGGCAGGAAGGCAGCTCTCTTCCTAGTTGAACAGAGTTTTGTTTATTTGGCTGAACTGGAGTCAAAGCTAATGGTTCTGATGGTTTTGAATCATCCACCACCACTCATTCTGCGGACTTCTACACAGGGGCCGAAATTCACACTTTATGAAATGAGATAAAAACAGCCCTCCGTGAAAGAATTTACTAGAACATACTCATCACTTAGACATGTGCTTAAGTTTCTAGAAAGCTACTGATCAGAAATGGGAAGGAAGGTAAGTTTTTCCTCAAACAAAATCCCAGTCTACCTAAAGGTTGCAAATTAAATCATTAACCTAAATGTTCGCTAAGTGTTGAGGAAAACAAGACACTTTGCAAACACTTATTATTTGATTTAAAGGGATTTCAGACCTGATTACGAAAGGAGGTAACAATGAGTGAGGAGGACGGAGATGAAGGGTAAACAGAATGACAAAAGCAAGAGGGGCATTTACTGATTTGGAAGCAATCATCGTCTTAACTTCCCTATTTATTATAACACGTCTCCCCACAAGGCTAATCTCGTCCCTTACATTTGTCCCTTAAGAGCAAAATAAAATGAATAACTACATGCGCAAGGATTATTAGATCATGACAAATCAGGCCAAAAGGAATTTCTCTCCTCACTCTAGAGGAGAAAGACCCCACGATGTGGGGGAATTGAGCAAGGTCACAGTAGCTAACTTGAAGCTAGAATCAAATTTCCAGGCTCCCAAGTCAACGCTCCGCTCTGCACAGAAACTTCCCCAAACTCCAATGAGCACGTGATAAATGACTGGGTCGTTCCAGGAGGACCCCAAGATTCTCCACTTCTGACAAGCATCCGCTGGTGCAGAGGTCTCTGGATTACACTGAGCAGTGAGTCTCTGCCCCATTTCACCCGCTAAAGTAAGTTTGGGAACAGGTTTTCTGTTATTTTAATGAAAAAAAGTGTTTTCCAGCAACAAGAGAAAATAGGTTGCAAATGAAATGCTGAAGTTTGAAATGTTGCAATAACTCTGTTGTAAAATGTATGGGGATTCCCAGTTACATAGTGGTGTCAACTGTAAAATATATACTTAATTTGCAAATTTTTTAAGTATATACAAACATCAGCGTATTAGAGTCGAGCGATGATCTCAATGCATTCTATGGATACGCATGTATTGGTTATTTCCCCTTTATGTTTAAAATACACCATGCCCGACTTGCACTAAATCTACTAAAACTGTCTGACTTCTGCCTCCGATGACAATAGAGATAACCATGGCTAGGGGTTGCTTTCCCTTGCTTTGAGATCTCACAGTTTAGAACAGAAAGATGGCACTGACACATCAAATTCCAGAAGGCTGATCTGCATAAATTTTACCTTCCCTTAACACAGAGGGACACACAAATGACCCTACCCCCCGGGTTAAAACCCTATTTAGGAGAGGCCGGGTGTAACGGGAGGAGAAAAGACTGAAATCCTCGTTACTTCTGTATCTCTGTGTCCACCTCACCTATCCCAGGACTCTCCAGGCATCTGAAGAGAGCTGATGCAAATAAACACAATATGTCCTCTCCAGCCAAAATTCAGCTAACCTCCCCACCCTTCCTATTGGTCTCCTTGAATCAGCTGAGCCCGAGGTTTTTTTTTCCCTATAAAACGTCCTAAATCTGATCCCAGTAAAATTTCCCTTCAGCTGAAGTGAAAACGCAGAGGTAGCATTTACGGATAACAGCTGGAGAACATTAGTTCTCTGTCTCTCCTTTGCTCTCCCCAGGGTTGAAAACTCTGCTGTTCAGACAGGAAGTCGTCATACACCACACACTGTACAATACGAGAACGCTGGGATATACCGACAAGTTGCAGAGGATTAGGGGGAGTGTGCAGGGTTTTTTTGTGTTTTTTTTTTTTTTCCAAGAACCCAGAGCAGTAACTCGGCACACTTCTTAGGGTGTCCTTCCCGCCTGGAGTATTCAAGTAGCACCGTGTATGCACATCCAGCACCGACAAGCATACGCTGCACTCCCTGAAAGCTTTTTAATAAAACTCCGAATAAGAAGGCTCCATCTTCCATTTCTCCACGAGCTTTTAAAACATGAGCTCCAACAAGTTTGGGGGAGTGGCTAAGGTCCTCCAATAATCTTTCCTGGCACACTTTCCAAGTTGCTATCTCAAAAGACCACCTTTTAACTTGTTTAAAAAATGAAATTGTCGCCAAAAAAAAAGAATCTCTCACATGACTGCCCGGAATAAGGAAATAGATGTATATTTCACATATACGTGGGATTCAAAAAACATGATGATCTGGGGGAGAGAGAGAGAGAATGATTTAAACAAAAGGCTCTTGCGGCTGTGGCTTCGTGGCGTGTGTTTCTGATTGGTCTCCGCTGAAACCTCACCAAGTTACCCCAGAAGGATCAGGGTCACAGACAAGGAGAGCGACATCCACGCAGTTTCCAGGAGGAAGATAGGAGTTTCCCCCACCACCACCTCCGGCTGAAGAGCCTTTCTGCATTCCTGCCGTCTGGAGGCGGGCTGCGAACCCCGGCCTGGCTCTTCCACGCCCCTCCAGCCAAGTTCACCAGAGACCCAACCTTCCTAACTTTTGAACTAGGAAAAAAATGCCTTTGCCATGTGCATACCGGGGAGCATGCTGTTAATCAATGCGGGTGACAACACTTACAGTTTTATGCGAAGAGAGGGAGGAGGGGCGAGGGGGAAGCCAGCCCACCCATCCATCATCATTTTTTAGGAGGAGGTGGAGTTTAAAGTTTCTCCAACTTCCAAGCTCCCACTTGACAGGCAATATTTCTGTGCCATTTCCAGCCCCGTGGAACAGATGGTCCTTTGCCCCGTCCGGAGTCCCGGAGAGAATCAGACAAAGCACCCCCCCCCCCACACACACACACACACCCCTGCCACTCCTCGCCTCACGGGGGCCCGGAGATGGTGCTCAGTTTCACCACGAAGCTGTCACCCAGGATCCGGGCGCAGGGAATGGAAACTTAACTACTTTTTTTTGTTCCAGGAGTTATGCCTGCTACTGGAGAGCGGACCGGAGCACAAAGGCCTGAGAAAGTTTTCACTTGGTTATTTCTTTGAAAAAAAAAGAAAAAAAAGTTCTCCACCATCTGCCAAACTAGCATCCTAAATCCCAGGCGCCCAGAGTGGGGGAAAGTTGAGGCGCAGGCATGGAGACACCCCACCACAGGGCAAAATCGAGCCGTCCCAGAGACAGCCTGGGACAGTTGCTTAAAAAGGACACCCCTTCTTTCCCCCCCCTACCCCCCGTCCCTGGTGGGGAAAGCATCCTCGGTGCCAAAGGGGAAGGTGACGGCCGGGGACAGGGTGCCCAACTGGTTGCGCGCCACCGCGGCGGGCGAGAGCCTTCCTGCCCAGACCCGGGTGGGCGAGGGGAAAGGAAAAAGGGGGAAGGGGAGGGCGCGCTCGGGGAAGGGGGTGCGGACGGGCGGCCCACTCACCCTCACTGCCGTACTGTTTGCCATTGTTCGCGCCCATCCTGCCGCCGTCATGCCCGCCGCCGCCTCCCGGGACACTCCATCGCTGGGGCGCACCGCCTGCGCGCTCCGCCCGAGGAAAGCCCGTGCGCCGGGACCGTTAGCGGCGCATCCCCCACGCCGCGGGGCCGAGGTGCGGCCGGGAGCGGCCCCCCTGCACGCCGAGGGGAGGGGGCGCTCGGTCCCCTCCGGGCACCCCCAATGGTTCCGGGTGGGGCCGAGGGGTGGGGGGCAGCCGCCGCCGCTGCTGCTCTCAGAAGCCGCGATCGCGGCGGCCGGCGGGCGCAACGCCGCGGAGAGCCCGCGCCCTGGGGCCGCCCCGAGGCTCGCCGCGCCGCCGCCGCCGGGTCCCCATTCGCCCGCCCCGATCCCCCCCTTCTCCTGCTGCGGTGGGCGCTGAGCCGCACGGGGTGGCCGGGCTCCCCGGATCGACCGGCCGCCTCGGCTCCGGCGCCCTGGCAACGCCCCCGGCTTCCCCGGGGAGGGGCGCGGCGGCCACTTGTTGCGGGTGCCCCGACCCGGCGGAGACTCGCTCGCTCGCTCGCTCTCGGGCCGGCGCCGCTCGCCCGCGGGCCGGACTTTTGTTAGCGCCAGGCGCCTCCTCTCGCCGCCCAGCGTCAATCACAGCTGGAGCCCCCGGGAGGAAGGCCGGACCGGGGATGCGCGGCCTTTTAAAGGGGCAGCGCTCCTTTTTTGGGGCGGGGAGGAGGGCTCTGGCTGTGGGTCGCAGAGCTTCGCGCCCCCCGCGAGCCACCCTGGGGCGCAGGAGCGTGCCCTCGGCTGCTCCCACTATTGTTCCTCCACGGGCTTGGCCCTCCGTGTGGAGGATGAGCTTCCTTCCAGGCGTCGTTTGCAATCCCCGGGCTTTGCCTGCAGAAATGGCCTGTCTCGTTGGGTGCAGGGGCATGTACAGCAATGATGCCCCCGAGTCTGATGGGATCTGGCAATCCCAGGTGTTATCCGCTGGCATCCTCCTCTAACGTTTGGGGCTCAGGCGGAGGATGGAAGGGAGAAGGAGGGGAAACTTGAAGAGGGGGGTTTAGCAGGGAGTCACTGGGGAGCCCAAGACTTTCCCGCCCTGGTGCGGGAGGTTCCCGGGCTCAGAACTTTTTAAGAGCTTCCAAGCCAGGAAGTGTATTTTCTCCCCGGTTCTATGATTCTTTCTTTTTTTCTCTCTCTCTTTTTTTTTTTAAGTATTATCTTGTGGTTGGTGTTATTCTTTGTTGAATACCTCTTACTACCTTCTCTTGGAGATTTATGTGGCACTTCGAGAGCCTTAAAACGGCCCTTTGGTGTTCCCTCCTGGAGATGGAAAAAGAACATTCTTCTTAATGTTTTATTTCCTTTCCATGTACATACCTAGAATTTTATAACATTGCGTCTCAGTAAAGACCGGGACATTCCCAGTGCAAATGTCTGTGTAGGGAGGCAAGCACAGAGCAGTTTCTCCCTATAGGTGTTAGATGTTGTGAATGAAATTAAACATATATAATGATAGACAGGATGCCCCCCCCCAAAAAAAAAATAAAATGTATACACGCTCTTTGGATATTTACAAAAGAAGTGTTTATGAAAATACACTTCATGTTCAAAAAGCTGTCAGCTGTTAAAGTGTGTAAACATTTGGGGGGGCACCTTATATGTTATATAAGCACATATGAAAGCTGCCTGAAGAACCAAGATTTTTGTAATTACCTGTTACTTAAAAAGCTGGCAATCATACGCAGAGATTGTTAGTGATTTGACTTCCTACAGATTCTATTTGGGTAACTTCCTTTAATTTGATACAGTTTTTTTTTTTTTAAATGTTATGTGCCAAAAATTTTAAATCTTGATTTCGTGTGCAGGAGAGATTATGTATTGAAAGAAAAAATCATAAAATTATCTGTTTTACAAGACAGGATTGGTTTTGTTGTACTGGTAACATTTCAGTTGTCCCAGGGCAATGAGATGAAGGGCTGAATTGTAATTCATCTTTTCATATCTAGAATCACTGCCTGGCCGACAATATGTGCTTGCCGTGTCTGTTGAGTTCAGTTAAATCCTGTGACATGGACCCTAAGTCTATACGGATGCCAAAAATGTGGAAGAGTTGAGTAAGTTTTTAGATTCCACCTACAAGTATAAGCCCAATCTAGAAATGAGGCTGAGACCCCCAAGATGTATGCACACAGTATCTTCATCCAAAGTGGGTTTCCGCTCATGTGGTCCTCGAGATTTTCCATTGCCATTCAAGGAAGTTGAATTGAAGAGCACCCACCATAAAGTAGTTGCACAATGGAGCTCCTCTACAATTGACAACTTGCTTGTTTGTATGCATCTTCCTGATGCTCTCAGTCTGAGGTCTACAAGTTAGGAAACTGTTAGGGCAGCGGTTCTCAACCTGTGGGTCGCGAACCCTTTGGGGGGTCGAACCACCCTTTCACAGGGGTTGGCTAAGACTATTGGAAAACACCTATTTCCCATGGTCTTAGGAACCAACACACCGCTCCTCGGTGTAGCAAAGTGTAGCAATGTAGTTTACTGTTGTCATATGAAGACTGTTGCCCATGCTACACCACGATTCAAGACAAAATTTCATTTATTTGTAATTAGAAATAAATATTTCACAATATATAATTACATATTGTTTTTGTGATTAGTCCTTATGCTTTATGTTCAATTTATAACAATGAAAATACATCCTGCATATCAGATATTTACATTACAGTTCATAACAGTAGCAAAATTACAGTTATGAAGTAGCAACAGAAATAATTTCATGGTTGGGGGTCACCACCACATGAGGAGCTGTATTAAAGGGTGGCAGCATTAGGAAGGTTGAGAACCACTGTGTTAGGGGGAGAAACAGGCTCAACCAGTGTAAATATCTAGAGTCCCTAGGTTGGTTGGTGCCCAATGGACTCAGATTCTTCGGTTCTCTCTTCCCAACCCCACCACCTTTCTTGACCTGGCCACTGTTTATCTTGGAGTCACTATATCCTTTGTTACTGTTGTTGTCATTGTTGAGGGTCTGTAATATCAAAGCAAAGCTAATAACGAAAAGTACATTGTGGTGACTAATTACATTTATCCCCTTTGAAATAAAAGTCTATAAACAGTTTGCCTATCATACAGGGAGATAATAACAGTCCCGTTCAAGAAATCCCAGTTTGAAACAGAATGGAAAACTAAACTTAACTTGTAACATCCTTCTGATCATTAAGTATATGTTGTCATATCCCTATAAACGCTTGGGGGAAAGCACAGTTAAACAAAAAGAAAGAAAAGCACTATTACTATCTAAAATAAAGGTATCCTGGGCAAGTGAGGGCCCATGCTAGGCTGACCCAATTACACACCGAGAGCCCCTGCCAGTGAGAAAGTAAGTAAGCATCTCCCGAGTCTCTGTTAGTCTGATATCAAACCGATGAAAAAAGGCAATCAACAGATCCAACATCAAGAAAGCAGGGATGTTAGAATTATCAGACAAATGTTTTATTTGTTTTTTAAATCCTCGCCTTTCACCAAGAGGTCACTGGTTCCATCCGGGTCACGGCACATGCCTGGGTCAATGCACAGTAGAGGGTGTGCAGGAGGCCAATCCCCAGCAGGAGGGATGCAGGAGGCAGCCCATCAATGTTTCTATCTCTCTCTTTTCCCACCCCCCTCCTCTCTCTCAAAATCAATAAAAACATATTAAAAAACAAATAAAAGGTATTAAAAGATAAAATACTGTTTTTAATAAATATAGATTTATTAACAAAATATAAAGATCGATTCTTGGCTACACAAATATTTGTATAAAAAATGAGGGTGTAAATGATTACTCTGTCCCCAAGAACATTTAGTATATTACTAATTATCTATATCATTAGAGAAGAAAGAGAACATGGGCTAATTTAAATTGATTATTGCCACTGTGCTGTTTTGAATTGTGTTTTGCATGTCTCAGTTAATCAGGCAGTGCTCTAGGCTCAACTTTATGGATGAGGATACTGAGGCTCAGAAAAACTAAATAAATCCTATAACGATGCACAGCCAAATTGGGACCAAGATTTATTTACAAAGTCTATGATGTTTCTCACTACTTTCTGCCACCAGTATCAGGCCCCTGTGTGTGAGCCTCATTTTGGACTAAGCCCAGCTTTCAGCGGAGGTAGTATATGTATAATTTAATAAAGAGCGAAACATTTTTGGCAACTGTGAAATTTAATTGGGTTTCAAAACAAAGATTTATTATGCAATATGCATCTTCATCATATCCATAATGATGAGTGGGTAGACATTTTAGATATTTGTTTTAGATATTTTAATAACTATAAAGTAAATAGATAGCTTAACAGGATGGGTATTTTATACAGGACTCTTGAAACTCTTGTCTCCTCGCCAAAGTTCCTTTCCAGCTCTGAGAAACAAAATAATCACTTTCTGTAATTAAAAATATTCCAATACTTTATTCATATACTCTGACAAGATGTTATACTACACCCTTGATTCTAAATTTAGCATATAATTCCATATTGCTTTGTCATTGGCCCTTTTTTAGGCAATTTTCCTATATCTGAAGGCAACCAAAGATAACATCATAAAGTTTATATGCTTAGCTCAGCATATTGTAACATTCAGAGTCCTAACACAACTATCAGGTTTCTTAGAACACAGCCAATATAGAAGCAAGGAATTATAAGGAATATTGCTCAACATATTGAGAAATTGTGAAAAGTTACAGCTGATTGTAGGAAAGGTGATGAGAAAAAAATCTCTATAGAGAAATGGAAGAACTGAACAAAGAAAAACAAAAAAAAAATGAAAAATCTGGGGTGCTATCATGTGTTATTGCTTTAGATAAAGGAATGATGGTGCTCATAACAAATAAATACCCAAATTTTAGGAATCTGTATTAATACAATAGAAATTTAATTCTGGGTCATAAACCAGTTCAAGTACATTGGAGATTACTAATCCATTGGAGATTATTCTCCACACGGTGATTCAGGGATCTAAGCTTCTTCCATCATACACATACAGCTGGCAGAAGATATAAAGGGTGAGTGAAAAAGTCATGCCACCTCACGTCTGCTCACAACCCACTAGTGAGAGCAAGTTCAATGACATGTGGATGCAAAGGGATCTGAGACATGAAGTCCCTCCCTGGCCTGCTGTGCCCAGCAAACAACCCACACTGAGGAGGAGAAGTGATATTGGCAAATATGCATGTAGCTAAGAGTCTTTAGTAGCCTCTGAAGATAACACTTTATTGTCCAACAATTCATACACATAACTATTATGTTTCACACACTGTTGGCTGGCTCCCACAGCACACACTTCCACTTCCTGTCTCCCTTGCCTTTCCCTTCTCTCTAGGTCAAAGGTTAAATACTTATTTTCCTAGAATTCCCAGCAGTGAAGAATGTCCATATGGCAATGTCCTGGCCAAGGTGTAAGCCAATTTCACTAGGAGCACCTGGAATAGGTTTTGTTATTAAAAGAACAAGTCAGCCAAAACCAACTTGGCTCAAAAGGTCCCAGGTTCGATTCTGGTCAAGGGCATGTATCTTGGTTGTGGGCACATCCCCAGTAGGAGGTGTGCAGGAGGCAGCTGATCAATGTTTCTCTCTCATCGATATTTCTAACTATCTTTCTACCTTCCTCTCTGTAAATCAATAAAACATATATTTTTAAAAAATAAATAAAAGAACAATTCAGAGATAGCTCTGCTACTATTTCTCCTCTCTTCTCCCTACCTCAACTCCACTGTTTTTTGACTGTGGAAGCTTGGAGGACTTAAGGGAAAGAAAGGACAAGAGAACTGTAATGATGGAGACCCAGAGACCTAAAGCCATTGGAGTATCGCCAGCAACCTCCTACTTCCAATCTCCCTGTGATGGAAGTGGGAACTATCTCTCTCGCACTGTTACTTGGCTTTTCTGTTAGTTACAGCCAACTGTAAACTTAAGAGATGCACATTGTGTTTACTTAAGAAAGAAGAAAAAACAAATAACACAGTAACATTTTCATTCATAATAATTAAACATTAAAATGCAGTGGTGCTTAAATGGGAATTTTTTAGTTATGTAGAAAATGTATACATACAAAACAGCATCTTCTTCACAATGGCTGACCCCTTAAAATGGCATGCTCTTCACTTTCCATCACATCAAAATATACCATTCTATATGTGAGTAACACACATTTACTCAACATGTACAAATAATACTTTCAATGTCTGTATCAAGATCCAGTCTGCACATATAGCCAAAATCTTAGGTCATATAGAAAAGCTTTAAAATAACAAAGGAATATAGCAGCACATTTTCTCTCTCAAGTATGGATAATATAAAACTTTCCTGGAATTCAGTGTGACTTTAAAAAATTTTATTAGAGTTTATAATTTGTTTTAAGTAGAAACGTATGTATTTGTTCTCTGGTAGCAATAAATTAATTCCCTGCTATAAGCAGTCTTCACATGTGTGTTACTTTTCTTTTGCAAAACTCAAAGGACTTTCAGTATCAGAATGCCCCCATTTCCAGCTATAAGTGGGCACCTGATTAGAAAAGGTTGTGTGTCTTCAGCCTTGTGGTCGTATGAGTAGTGCAAACTAGGATGAGAGCCAGTGGTTTTATAATTGGCAATTGCAGCCAGCTGCATACGGTTCCAGAAGGGTCCAGCATCCATACAGAATGCATTCATCAATTCAACACCATTTCAAGCTCTAGAGGTACAGGAGTGAATAAGATAACACAGTTTCTGCTCTCAGGGAGATGGAACCATTGATGGTGGAGATAGACAACAAGAATGTTCACATATAAAAAAATAATTTCAGATAGTGAAAAATTCTATGAAGAAAATAAGTCAAGATAATGTCATGTAGGAGGTGAGTTTTATAGCAAGGGTTACTGTGGCTGGAGTGATCAGAGAATGCAATTTTGTGGATGTGACATTTATGCTGGGACTTGAACAACGAAAGAATGTAGACATGTGGAGATTGTGGGAAAAGAATGTTCCAGAAAGAGGAAACTGCAAATATAAAGTCCCTAAAACTGGAATGAATGTGGTGCATGTCAAGGTCAGCGCCAGTGTAACAGTCAGCTATTGCTATGATAATGCTACATAACAAATTATTCCCCAAACTCAGTATATTCCTCTATATCCTCCTCACAGGTCTGCGGTTCACGTGGGGCCATTTCAGTTCAGGTGTGTGGGTGAGCTGGGCTTGGGGTCCAAATTCAGGTCAGGTTCTGGTCTCCCCCCCAAGTCCCTCCAGAGCCCAGACTAAAGGAGCTGAAACTAAATAGTGTGTGCTCTTCTCACGGCAGGCCCTAGGGCTCAAGCCTGTTTTAAATCTTTGCAAGCATTGCAGACAGCAACATCAACAAAGTCACAAAGCCAGGGTCAAGTCTAAGGGATGAGGGAACTACTTGGCCCACTATTGTGAATTTTAAGGTCACATAACAGAAGGAGGGAATAGAGAATTAAGAAAATAATCTGCCTTAACCAGTTTGGCTCAGTGGATAGCGCATTGGCCTTCGGACTGAAGGGTCCTAGGTTCCATTCTGGTCAAGGGCATGTACCTTGGTTGCAGGCACATCCCCAGTAGGAGGTGTGCAAGAGGCAGATGATCGATGTTTCTCTCTCATCGATGTTTCTAACTCTCTATCCCTCTTCCTTCCTCTCTGTAACAAATCAATAAAATATATTTTTTTAAAAAAAGAAAATAATCTACTAGAGCCAGTATAGATAGAATATTGCAAATAAATGGAAACTTTTCAGGTTGACCAGATAAGGAACAAAAAGCCAGATTATGTAGCATTCCATGAGCATGGTAATTATTTTATTTTAACTTTATTTTTTATTATAATAATAAAAACAGGAAACTTTTAAGTTGGGAACTGACTTGATAGGACTAATATTTTCAGATCAGCAGGCCATCATGTGGAGAGCTGACAGACTCTTAGGAGCCCAGGGACCTAAGTCGGAGGCCTCTGTCCTAGAGAAGGTGAGAGAGGTTTGACTTCAATTAGCCCAAGAGCAGAGAAGATAAAAACTGGTCAGATGCATTTCAGAGGCAGAGCCAGCAAAACTCACCTAATGGTGAGTTTTCTGAGGAAAGAGGAAAAGGAAAGACGGCTTATAGGCTTTTGCTTGAGCAAGAAGAGTGCTTGGGGAAGATGGAGAAAAATTCCTTTAGGACTGGCTGTCTGGGGGAGATTTTGGTGACCCAGAAACTTGTTTTGGACACATTGAACTTGAGAGCAATTAGACACACACCCGAGACATCAGGCAGCAGTTGAGTCAGTGAGTCAGGCATCAGGACAGATAACAGCATTGGATGCTTCTACCCGGGAGGTTTCAGCACATACACAGCATGGAATGGAATGGAGCTAGATGAGGGGAATGAGGAAGGAATGTAGCTCTTATAGAAAGCTAAGGAAGACCCCAAATATATGTCCACATTTTATCATCTCACAGATGGAAAGTAACTGGCAGAGGAGATGGAAAAGAGGTGGATAATGAGGTGGACACAAATACAGGAGAGCGTTAAGAAAGGGAAGAGGAAAATATTTTGGGACAAAGGAAGTAGCCCTGTGTGCCAAATGCTGCGGACTGTTCAAATTCAATGCGCAGGTCATGAGTTTGGCGGGTGCTCGTGGCGAGCTCATATGGAGCCATTCACCTGGACTGGAAGGAGAAAGGGCTGCAGCATCTTATGGAGGAAGAGAACATGGTCTCATTTGTTTGTGTGGGTTCTATCTGTATATCAACAGGAATAATCCAGTGTAGAGCAGGTGTCATGAGACAGAAACAAAATCCTGGAGGTGAAGAGAAGGAGGGGACCTAGAGCACAGGAGAAGAGGCTGCCCGTGGCTAGAAGCAGGCATAGGAGCTCCACCCACAGAGAGGGAAGGTGGGGTCTGCTATCACATGCAGGTCAGCGGCTGGATCTAGGGGTGAGGACATAGGTTGTGCTGGTGTAATTTCTTCCATAAGCCAGCACCTGCCAGGGGAGATGTACACATCACTGCGTACATCTATTCAGAAGTTCCGGCCGACACAAGGTATGGTGCTTTGTTAGGTAGGCAGGCTTATGGCCAGAAGAGATCCCAATCATCTCTGCCTGTGCTCACACTGCCCGCTCATCCCAGGTAGGCTGCCTGGGTGCCAGTCCAGCAAGAGGCTGGTCAAAAGGAACATAGTCAGGAGGGGTTGCCAGGGCTCGGCTGCTACCAAGCAGATCACTGCAGCCTGTGCAAGTCTTGGCCAATCGCTCAGCCTCTAGCCGTTATCTCCACCTTCACTCTCTGGCCTAAGCCGCTAACATCTTGCACCGCGATTGTGGTCATAGCCTCCCTACTCTACTCTTTGCTTCTCCCTTTGAGTATACAGATTTTTCAGAACATATTCCCTGACGATGTCAACCGGGATGATTCCTTTTTAACAGGTTAGGCCAGCGGTCTGCAAACTATGGTTTCCCCGCTCTGTTGACTAATGAGTTTGCGACCACTGGGTTAGGCCATGTTTCTCCACTGTCTTGAAATCTCGTGCATTTTCCCTTCTGATTCAGCATACCAGCCAAAGTGCTTTTATTTAATTTATTTTTTTAAATATATTTTATTGATTTTTTTACAGAGAGAAAGGGAGAGAAATAGAGTTAGAAAGATCGATGAGAGACATCCATCAGCTGTCTCCTGTATACCCCCTATTGGGGATGTGCCCGGAACCCAGGCACATGCCCCTGACCGGAATCGAACCCAGGACCCTTCAGTCTGCAGGCCGACACTCTATCCACTGAGCCAAACCAGTTCCGGCCAGCCAAAGAGCTTTTAATTGCCATGTCTGTACTGACATCATCTTCCTGATATCGATATGGACTTTTTACCTGCTTTTCCCCACAGACTCTCAATCTGGATTCTTGACTTCTGTTCCCCAAATTCACAGACTCTACATTGCTTTCTTTCCCAAACCCAGGGGGCCTGGCAGTTACTACCCTCCAGCTCCCCGCAATGCATCTTTTTTAAAAATATATATTTTATTGATTTTTTACAGAGATAAAGGGAAAGGAATAGAGAGTTTAGAAACATCCATGAGAGACATTGATCAGCCGCGTCCTGCACGCCCCCTACTGGGGATGTGCCCGCAACCAATGTACATGCCCTTGACCGGAATCAAACCTGGGACCTTTCAGTCCTCAGGCCGACGCTCTATCCACTGAGCCAAACCGGTTTCAGCTACCATGCGTCTTTTATGACTTAGTCCCTTTTCTGTCTGGAGCTGCCTTCTTCCTTTGTGCCTTTTTTTTTATTTTTGTTTATTTTTAATAGTGACTATTTTTAGCCTCTGTGGTTGGGGCGGGGAGGTGTGCCCTGGGGTGACAGCCCTCATCCTCTCTCACTATGCTCCCAACTTTGTCTTGAACTTCCGCTGCCAAGGTTTCTGCTTTACTTCTTACTCTGACGTAACTGTGGTTTTGCTTGGGGAAGGGGGTGGGGGGGAATAGATCTGTATTCTCAGGGACACACCACCAAAGGAGGGTGGTTTTGTTTCTAAGATCACATCTTCCTGCAGTCTGGGCAAACCCCAGAGGGACAATACATGGTGGATCTTCATCACAGCTACAAGTCTGAAAGAGATGAGAACTATCTCAGGAATTCCTTACATTGTAATGCTTTCAGGCTCCAAGGAGTTGGAAAACAGTGTCTTCACCCTCCAGTCCTCCACAGATTTATTCTCAGGCTCTTGCCTATTTGCCTGTGCATCCTTGGGATGGGCTCTGTCAATTACCCAATCAGTTACCTAGCACACATGCTATAATTTACAAAGCCTCTTCCCGCACCTCCAGTTTAATTATGGTTATATTCGGCCCCTCTACAGATGCTCCTAAACTTTTGGCAGTTTTCCCACGTGGATTCTTTAGTGAAATATTTTTGATAGCATGCACAGGACCAGTTTGATTAAATATCTCTTAAGAGCAGCAAATACTCACCAACCCTGAAGAGTGAGTGCAGTTACCGTTTGTAAACTAAAAATGTATTCCCATTTCCACGTTCACTCCTATTCTCGCCCATCACACACCAACATTTGTTGCCGTTTTTCCAATATATGATACACTGAGCATTTGCATTCCATAAACAACATTTTAAAGCTCCAGAGAAAGTTTCAATGTAGCCTGGCTCCACTGCAGCGAGTCAGCAAGACTGTCAAGTAAGAACAGAGTGATTCTGATGAACTAACCAGCTTGTTAGAAAGAGATATGACTTGCGTTTGCTTTGAGGAATGGGTGCCTCGAATTTTACTGTTTTCTAAGATGTAAGAGGATTGTGTTTTATTTCTTCCTGTCTTTTCTTATGACCCCAGAGTATGAAGAATAAGGACAAGGCACTTCAGAGGCATTGGAGGGTAAAGAAGAATCAGTGTGTTCAAAAAGACTTCTATGGATTCCATTTTTCTCTATTAATACTGTCTAGATTAGTAAGCGATATAGATTACCACCAAAGAACAGCTCACTCTTCTGGCCTCATTCTTACCCCCTAAATAGAGGCAAACCCATAGGCTTTTTTTTTTTACTCAAAGAATTTCTACTTATCTTTCAAGGAATAGCTCTAATGTTTTCTTCATGTCGAGGGTGTGAGTAACCTTCCGCCATCTAGCCATATACTGTATTTTCCATGTATCACTATTTATTATTATTGGTTGTTTATTCTGTTTATACTGTATTTTCCATGTATCACTACTTATTATTATTGTTTTTCTGTTTATACTGTATTTTCCATATATCACTACTTATTATTATTGGTTGTTTACAATATTTCTTCTGGATTCAACAAGATTCTCAAGGTAAAGGCCGTGTATTTTCTTTAATATCCAGTGTTTCATATTCAGTATACAACAATAAGTGAGGAATATACTGATAACAAACTGAGTAAGTGAAATAGATTTTGTTACCTAATGAACAGAAAAAAGAAATAAAATTAATAGAAGAGAAAATAGACTTATAGATATACTAGATAAGTTAAAGCAATTGACTGTGGAATAAGGGGGAAATGCTGTATTTGTTCCATCCCCTTGAGATGGGAGTATTTTTCCCTAAGTGTAGAGGTAGGTGGACAAAATGTACAACATCAACGTTATAACCTCCTTGTTTGAGAAGACCCTATCACAGAATGGCTTGATTTTTATCTAGGTAAGTGATTTAAAAAAAAAGACAAAAACAAACAAACAAGCAAAATACAAATCTGTGACCACGGAGAACATGAATGACATTATTCCTCTTATTCTCAGTGAGAAAAGCTGACTTTGGAGCCAGCAAAGATACCATCAGCACCAAAAAGGGTAAACAGGAAGTGGTAAGGTAGAAGTGAAGCAACCTCTTGTGGTGGGACAGCTCTTGTTACTCTAAAGAAGAGAGACAACTACAGTTCAAGAGGGCAGGAGATGGGCTCAGAGGCGAAAGTCAAGACAATGACTTGGCAGTGTGTACCACACTTCGGTGCTGGCTTTCAGTCACAGGTGAGAAGTGTAACCTGTCCCCATAGAGCAGTGGTTCTCAACCTGTGGGTTGTGACCCCTTTGGGGGTCGAACGACCCTTTCATAGGGGTCGCCTAAGACCTTTGGAAAATGCAGATATTTACATCCCGATGCATAACAGTAGCAAAATTTCATGGGTGGGGTCACCACCACATGAGGAACTGTCTGCAAGGGTCTCGGCCTTAGGAAGGTTGAGAACCACTGCCCTAGAAGGTTAAGAGCCAGTCTATGGCCCAATAAGAAATGTCTAGAGATCAACTTGAAGAGAGTTAGAGAACGGGCAATCAGAGCACATTAGGAGGAACATGAGCTCTGTCACATTCAAGAAGAGCAATCGTGGAATTAACAGAACCATATTTTCCAAAGCGTGTTCTTGAGACCCCAATCTAGGGGCTCCAGACATTATTTTCATTTACTTTTGTTCTGTTTTGTTAAATTTACTGGAGTGGCATTGGTTAACAAAATTACATAGATTTCTAATGTACAGCTTTGTAATGCATCACCTGTACATTATATTGTGTTTACCATCCGAAGTCGTCTTCTCCTTCACCATTTATCCCCCTTCACCCTTTTCTCTCTCTCCTCCCCCTTTTCCCCTCTTGTAATCATCATGCAGTTGGTTGTCTATATCTAAGAATCTCTCTCGCACTCTCTCTTTTTTTACTTTTGCTTAATCTCTTCACCTCTCCACCCAGCCCCACCAATGCCCCTCCCCTCTGACAGCTCTCAGTCTGTTCTCTGTATCTGTGCGTCTCTTTCTATTCTGTTGGCTTGTTTATTTTGTTCAGTAGATTGCACACATACGTGAAGTGACATGGTGTTTGTCTTTCTCTGACTGGCTTGTTTAACTCGGCTTAATAACTTTCGAAACCAACTTTCTTGCGAGTCCAGTGGTTCTTGGGCCCTAGCTTGTTTCTTACCGGGCAGATAAAGACTTCACAATGTTTGGTTTCCCAGGCAGGGAACAACAGAAACAATTGATTGTCCTTAATTCTCTTTGTTTTCCCTAAACTGTCCCCCAAAGTATTATACCTTGCAACTCTTGAGAAGAAATTGGGCCAGTTTATATAGCTGTTTTACTAATTTATTCCCAGGGCATTACTGTTAGGAGAAATATAGAAAGGCAAACTTGTAGGATTTAAGATCACTTTAGAGATTATACAGTGGTACCTCGAGATACGAGTTTAATTCATCCTGTAACCTTGAGGCGTGGGAAACTATGAGACACTCGAGTCTCGGTAAACTGGTGGGTCATGTGCAGCTGGCCGCTCCGCGCGACTACTCCTATCTCAAATGTTGCTCATATTTCAAAGCAAAAATTGCTGGCTCGAATGCTTGTATCTCAAAAATCTCGTATGTTAGGGCACTCGTATCTCCAGGTACCACTGTATTTTCAATTGTTTCTTTTCTGAAAACAAAGGAAAGTGATGCCCATAGAAGTGAGGAGTTTGTCTAGGAGTCCTAGCTATAAATAATTTTCAAAATCATTAAACCAGCTAATGGATTTTGAAGGAAACAAATTATGCAATATCTGAATAAATATCTTAAGAAAAAAGTTTGGTCTAATTTAATTTTGTCATGTTAACTTTTATTCTAAGCAGAAGATTAAACACTAATAACTCAAGAGTTAATAACAGTCCCTAACTTAAAATATGTCCCTCTAAAAATTATCTTTGACTTGAAAAGTAATTTTAAAGTATGTTTTTACTTTTTTTTAAAAAAAGGAAATCAGCCCAAACTGGTTTGGCTCAGTGGATAGAGCGTCAGCCTGTGGACTGAAAGGTCCCAGGTTCAATTCCGGTCAAGGGCATGTACCTTGGTTGCGGACACATCCCCAATACGGGGTGTGAAGGAGGCAGCTGACCCATGTGTCTCTCTCATCCATGTTTCTAACTCTCTATCCCTCTCCCTTCCTCTCTGTAAAAAATCAATAAAATATATTTTTAAAAAATAAAAATAAAAAAGGAAATCAAGAGTATTTATAGCAAGCCTCACAAAATTTGTTAGACTTTGCAAAACAGGTATATTTTTTTCCTGAATCATCAGTCTAAAGTTCCTAATTCTTGAGAAACAGAACATAAATGGAATAGGCATCAGCTCCACAGCGTGATTTTATCAGCTGAAAGAACAATCTGAGGTTGATCTTAATATCTCTCAGCTCCTCAATCTAGAAATTTCTCTCTATTTGACTCATTCCTTTGAGTCAGAGAAATAGAGAGGATCATTGAGTCCAGAAGTGATCATGGTCTCCTTCTTCTCTCACCTACAAATCCGTCTGCATTCCCCCCTCTTCCTAAATTGTATTCATTCATCTATCAGTCAATTTGAGAGCAAGAACCAAGAGTTATGGTTGGCACATAGAGGAGAATCTACCTTGTTTGTCAAAGAAATAAAGATGAGAAGTGATTGGAGAAATCACAATAGAGTACTTCTATGTGATTTACGTAACACAGCCATTGGAAATAACATTGCCAACAAAATTCATATGATTAGAGAAGGCTTATATATACAGTGGTACCTCGAGATACGAGTCATTCCATAACCTTGAGGCGTGGGAAGCTATGAGACGCTCGAGTCTCGGTAAACTGGTGGGTCGTGTGCAGCCGGCCGATCCGCGTGATTACTCCTATCTCAACTGTTGCTCGTATTTCAAAGCAAAAATCACTCGCTCGACGGCTCGTATCTCAAAACTCGTATGTTAGGGCACTCGTATCTCGAGGTACCACTGTATATAAAACCAAGTTTGGAGAAATAAGAAAGTAACAGGATAGGTTCATTGGTATATATGCAGGTGTTTCAGATTCTACTTAATGTAGCCATTGTCAATTATGTTTCTCATTCTTTTATGGATGTCTGGCCATTTTATACTTTTCCTTGTCTTTATGAAGTCTGCGGTAAAAGACCTTTCCTCCTACCCCTACCACTGTTATTGCACACAGGTGAACCTCAAATAATAGTCTCACCCCATGTTCTGGTGCCCTGAGTAGAAAGGACAGCTAGGCCGCAGGCCTATGCAAATGTAGTCTGAATGTTGTTATACTTGCTTGGGTGAGCTGCACATTATATGAGACACCTAAATAGCCTGAAATTAAATCTTAAGAGTTGAAAAGAGAGAGAAGGAAGGGAGAAGAAAAATATGTATTAATGAGCATTAAATATAAATTTTACCTCTCTAGTCTCAGCAGCGTACCCAAGAACATCTGATTTTCTATTTAAAAAATCTCTGAACAATACAGACCATAACTTCAAATTAGCTCCACATTCCTCCTGAAAGTACAGCAAGAACTAAGTATTTGAATACTTCAGTACAACTTCCTCCCTTTTTTCTCCCAAGAATGACTCAAAGACACCATTTGTATGGCAAATACAGACACTGGAAAAAGGTCAATGAGATTCTAGAGTATTCTAGACTTCAAGCAACAAAACACTAATATTGTTCTCCCTTTCCTTTGCCTAAATCCATTCTAATTCGCCCCTCCTGCTGTTTTCTTTGGGTGTTTATAAATTCTCTGTCCTCATTGAAGAGTAGAATTAGAGATTTTGCTCTAGGGAAGTGCACTATAAATATTTACAGTGGATAATTGTTTAACTTTTGCCTGAAAACTCCTCAGTAGTTTTCAGGGTACAAAACTGTTGCAACAATTAAGCTTAAATCTTTTTGGAACCTTCAGAAAGAGTCTCCTTCAGTTCTTTTCTGCCTTTCATGCTTCCTTTCTTCCTTTTTTTTTTCAGAACTTTCCTTTTGGCTCAATCAAAGGCCACCAGTAGCCTCTCTGTTGACTAATGAGTTTGCCCACCACTGTTCTAGACCATAATGCTTGGCTTTACCTTCTCCCCAATGCTGCCTTAGCTGCCTTCTATGTGACTGAGCCACTTAGAATAAAAGGCTCTCCAGCCAACTAATTCTAAAACTCTTCTTAAAAGGAAAAGGTAAGAAATTATGTTTTCTGAGACCTAATGTGAGAATTTTGATTTAGTGTAATTTTCTTTATAAATCATTTTTATTCTAAATTAATCTCAATGTTAAAGGAGTTTGTTAGTCTTTATTTGCTTACCTTGAAGCTACACTGGCCCTCCATACCTTTTGCTTGAGTCTATGGCCTCTCAATTAGATGGGCCTGTCCATGAAGAAAACGTGATAAATTTGACTTCTTACTTTGAAATCCTTTTTTTTATCATCATGCTGAAATTATATCTGCGCTCTATATTTACGCTGACTCCAGTTATATTACATAAGTATCTAAATTATTATATATCCACATGGCATGTTATTTCTGTACCAGTGTCCATCTTTTCAGCTCCTAGCCATAACGAAAGGGAATGGAATCGGAAAGCGATTTACCGGCATGTTAATCATTAATAAGTCTGAAAAACATGTGTTAGAACAAGGTCATCTCTTCCCTTTGTGTAATTTTTTTTCTTTTAACATCAGCAAATTCTTCTGATATTCCTGATCGTCTCTTTGAAATTTCTTAATAACCAGGGTTGATTTCAAAACAAGCACTGGCCAATATTTTATAGTACATTTGTGGCTGGCATTTGCATTTATAATCAACCTTTGTTTGTTGCTTGATTCATCCAGAGCTCCTCAGTTATATATATAATTTCATCGAATAGAAGATACTGCATGCAAATAAGTACATTTCAGTTACAGAAAGCAGCTGTCAGGACACATTTATATTCTAGCAGCAGAAAAGAAATTAATCTCACAGTGGCTTCAGTTCAAATTGGTATGATATTCCCGTAATAAATTCCCTGCCCAGATGGAATCATTTTCTCTATCATAAATATTTTAAAGCACTTGATCTGTATTAAAGTTGTACAGGACTGAAACTGATTTTAAATATTTTAAATATTTTAAATCAAGCCCCAAATAGAAAAAGCAACAACATTTGGTTACATAGTTTAAAAAATAGTTTCAAATTTTATAGAAGTTTTGCTCTCACAGAAATTATTTAAACAAAAAGAAAAGCTCATCAAATGCTAATTTTGTCTGACCTGGAGGACCAAAAAGAAGCATACCTAGATAGTCTGCATTAATCATATTTCTATCATATGTTTTAATGACACCAAGTCAACCCTTCAATATTAAAGCAAACTGAAAATAGATATAACTCTATCCCTTTGTTCACTCTAATTATGTTACCAATTGGTTTGCCTTTTAAAGATGACATTCTTCCCAATGTTAAAATAAAGGTTTTTGTAGTAAGAAATCTCTACTGTCACATATAAAAGACATCCCCACCCCCACCCCCGCTATAATGATCTCAGCATGCTCAGGATGGTGACCTTAAGGAGAGCAGACATTGGCTTCATCAGACCAATGGGTAGAAGCCAATTCCTGAGTTAAAGTTAATCAGTTAGGAATTGCCAGCTTGCAGGAGGTAAAATTCAGGACCCAATGGCTTACATCAACCATCAAGATGATGTGGAGAGAGGGAAGCTGTCTTCAGGATTGCCAAAATCCAAATCACATGTGCTTTTACAGATTAGCATCAGCCCTGAAATTATATCTGGAAGTAAACTGGAAAGTAGCCTGGTGTATTCAGGGTAAGTATTACATAACCAAACAAGCTATCCAGAAATCAATGAGAGTTTTTAGACACTAGCAGATGTTTTGAACTATCTGTAAAACTAATCAACCCCATGCATAACGCAGGGAAACTGCTCCAGTGACATTGTCATTCAAGTCCATCCTTGTTTGATAGTCTATGGACCAATTCCATCTCAGGTTCTGGTTCTCCCACCTAGAAAGGCTGAAGAAGCAGGATGCTTTTCTCCACGCATCTCAAGTGAATGCTGTGATTTAACTTGAGAGAACACAACGGTGCGATGGTTTCGGCAAAGATGCAAGTGCCCACACAATCAGCACAGTTTCAGGTAGCTCTAGAATTTCAGGTCACTGGACGCAATCATAAAAACGGTACTTAAGAAGAGAAATGTAATTCTGGGGGGGCGGGGGGGAGGAGGAGGGGAAGCCAAAGTATAATTTAAAACTTTTAAATAGAATTAAAAATGAAAACAGGAACTCTGTTTATTTTAGGGTCCAAATAAAGCTATACTTTCTTTGTTGCCCTTGATATTGATTCAAACAATGAGTTAGGGCCATTCGAAACTTAGATTTTGTAATTTTAAAGTTACCTTCATACAACAAGTCACAATATAGGCAGGAGAGAAAGGAAAAGAAATTTTTGTTTTCTCTTGTTTCATGTCCGTCTGTCTTTCATCAACATAAAACACTTATCCTTTTGTAAAAGATCTTCAGTGAGGGTTGGGGGATTCTGCAACCTTTCCAATAGTCCCCTTCTAATATATACAATTGACCATTGAACAACAAAGTTTGAATTGCGATGATCCAATTATATGCAAATATTTTTCAATAAATACGTAAAGGTATATTTTCTTCCTTATGGTTTTCATAATAATGTTTTCTTTAGCTACTTTATTGTAAGAATACAGTATATAATACTGTATAAAATAGGTGTTAATCAACTGTTTATGTTATCAGCAAAGCTTCAAGTCAACAATGGGCTATCAGTGGTTAAGTTTGGGGAAGTCAAAAGTTATACACAGATTTTCAACTGCTTGGGGGGTAGGTTGCCCTAACTACCATGTTGTTCAAGGGTTAACCTTTCTTCACGAGGATTCTGATGCAAATTTGTCCTCTGTCTACTTGGAATTCCTGGTCATCCCTTGTGCATAATAACCTTTCTTTCGGCTAGGATATTATGTCTCTATTTTATCTTTTATTTAATTGCAATAGTCCCTGGGCACGTTAATGATGATGTCAAGAAAATGGTAATACTTACCAATTTTGAGTCTAAACCTTCAGAAAATTTACCGACCTAGAATCACCAGTAACTCTTAACCTAATATATATTCTAGAGTAAAGGAAAAGTACATCACTTCAAGATGAAAGCCTGTACGATGATGAAAATGTGGTTATATTTAACTTTTAAAGCTCAGGTGAGTAAGTGGAGGTTTCATACCAAGGTACTTCTGATTTAGCACATAGTTCTGCCCCTAGGTGGGGTAGACACTTAGGTATTTTCCACTAACCACAGTACATACATTTCTTTGTTTTATCTATGAGTCTGTTTCTATTTTGTTTGTTAGTTTATTTTGTTCATTAGATTTCACATATATGTGAAATCAATGGTACTTATCTTTCTCTGACTAGCTTATTTTACTTAGTATTGTATTCTGCAGGTGCATCCACACTGCCGTGAAAGGTACTCATAGATACAGAAAACAGACTGACAGCTGTCAGAAGGAAGGAATGTGAGGGCACTGGGTGAGAAAAGGTGAAGGGATTAAACAAAACAACAACAACTCATAGACACAGACAACAGTATGATGATTACGAGAGGAAAAGGAAGTAGAAGACGGTAAAGGAGAGGATAAATGGTGATGATGGAACATGATTTGACCTGGGGTAGTGAACACAGTACAAGATATAGATGATGTATTATAGAATTGTACACCTGCAGCCTACATAATTTTAACCACTGTCACCCCAATTAGTTCAATAAAAAAGAAAGAAAAAAATAGCACATGAGAAATTTAAATAAAGCTGTTTCATGAAAAAAACTTTCTTTGCTATTAAAAAAAAAAACACTAAAAATGAATGTCAAGAACCAAAGTAAATGCAAGATATACAGAAATGTTCTGCAGAGCCTGACAGGGATTTGTGGAAGAAGGGAAGGGTAGCAATGATCACAGAATACAATTGCTTAAGGGAATGGTCCTTATTATTAGATTACGGAAAAGAAAACTAAGAACAAAGAATGAGGAGAATCCAAGATGGCGGCATAGGTAAATACCTACACTGCTGCCTCGCACAACAATTTCAAAACTACAACTAAAAAACAGAACGGACATCTTCCAGAACCACAGGAAAGCTGGCTGAGTGGAAATTCTACAACAAGAAGGAAAGAGAAGGGCTCATGGAAACCCAGAGGAGCTCCAAAAAGCTGAGACACGCACATGGAAAGAGTGCCAGAGTTCCTGGCTGGCTTTCTCTGGCGGGAGGGAGATGGGCACTCCTAACTGCATTGAACCTCTTATCCTACAGCACTGAACCCCAGGTCCAGGCAAGACTCATATGGGGGAGTTTGGACTGTGAAAAGGGAGAAGTGCACGTAAATTTAGGGGAGTCTCAAAAGGGCAGAAGTCTGGTGGTGCGCACAGCACTGCATGCAGAAAATCAACTTCTGATTGAGCCGCTGGCTTTCACCAGTGGGCAGAAGACAGAGCCTCCCAACTGCACCACTTGTAACTCCACTAAACCCCAGTTTCGGGCAAAACCCTGGGGACCCAGACTCATATGGTCCCAGAGCGCAGGGGAGTCGGAGGGGCAGCAGTCTAGAGGCATTGCGTGCACACATAGGGACCACTCCAGCGATTACCCAGAGTCACATGAGACTCAGCAGCCGTGGAGGGTGGGGCAACTGTAAGGCAAGGTGGTCCGTTAAGCCCTGAGACTCCACCCATCCCAAGCTCAACAGAGGGGCTATTGCAGTTTTGCAAGTCTTGTATCATAAGGCTGAATCTAACACAGAAGTTCTCCTAGCATAGTGAAAATGCCAAGACAAGGAAAGAGATCACAAACAAAAGAAATGGAGGAAAACAAATGACTAGATATAGAGTTCAAAACTATGATTATAAAGTTTTCCAAGAATATCCTAGAAAAGATGGATAAATTTAGCGAGACCCAAGAGGAGATGAAAAAGGACCAACTAGAAATTAAACATACACTGACTGAAATATTCTA
This sequence comes from Lasiurus borealis, assembly GCA_004026805.1. Lineage (NCBI taxonomy): Eukaryota > Metazoa > Chordata > Mammalia > Chiroptera > Vespertilionidae > Lasiurus > Lasiurus borealis. Next base: position 41,046 of record PVJN01005221.1, on the reverse strand, counting down.
GTCATTACTAGAGCAGATCTGCTTCTCATCTAGACTGCCCAGAGATCGGTGGTTCTCGTGAAACAACACAGTTCCATCTGTTTTCCAAAGCAATGCTCAAATCCTTAAGTAGCCCAGTGAAGAAACACACTCCATTATGGGTTTATATCTCAGGAATCCTCTCTTGACCTTGACTCTTGAGCCAACGGGACAAGTAGATCTGGGCTTTTTTAGTCCACTGTGATATTCAAATGTCTGACATTAGGAGACATTTTGTGGGATCTCAATGGCCATGTTGGTCAAACAGTGACTTTTCTGAAGCTGGATGTTACTAACCTCTCAACCAATGCTGCTATTCCTCCTAATGAAATACAGCAAGCTTAAATAAGGCCCTTGCTGAATACCACACAAAAGGGGTGACCTGAACATACATTGAAACAAACGGAAATGGACAAGAATTGCTCAACTCGAGCTCTCAGTTGCTCAGCAAACAACTCTGCCTTACTATGGGTTTAAAACAAATGGATATTTCACTTGTGGATTAGTCTACATTTAACCTCACATCTTAGATTGCAGGATATTCATCTGCAAAATTGATGACTGGAAAAATGCAGCCAATTTTGGAAAATGATACCAGATTCCTTAAAGATCTGAGTCAAACAAAGTTCTATGTTTTTTTCAGGCTGTAAATTATTAAGAAGGACAATTTCTGTCAGATAAGTCTGCTTGGAATAAACCTATACCAGCTTACATGTATAGATATTTAAAGGCTTTTAGACAGTTGGAGACTGGGCTGCAGGTCTTCTGGATCTTTGTCTTTTCCTTGATATAGCTGGAAATGTCTTTGGTCAAGTTGCTTTACCTCTCTGTGATTTGATTTTCTCTTCGGAAAAACAAGGATCCATTCATACATTTATCTAACACATATCTCCAGAGCACTGGTTACCTTCCTGGTTTTTTACACACCTCAGAGTTATGTGAGAAATAAAGATGGTTTACTTATAGGAATTCTTCTGAAAAAAAGGAATTATTGAATAAATAAGATATCAAAATTATCTGTCCTCTTCTAAAATGATCCCAAAAGGAGAGAAAGCCTAAATATGGGCAGGTCATATAGGACCCAAAAGTGAAGTCCCCAAACTGTGGATATATAAATTGATGTAGATGTTTAAAGAAACCTAAATGCCTGGCTATGATGGCTCAGTGGTTGAGTGTTTATCTATGAATCAGGAGGTCACAGTTCAATTCTAGCCAGGGCACATACCCGGCTTGTGGGCTCGATTCCTGGTACATGAGGCAGCCAGTTGATGATGATTCTCTCTCTCTCTCCCTCTCGCTTCTTCTCTGAAATCAATAAAAAATCTATTTAAATATATTTTTTAGATTGATTTCAGAGAGGAAGGGAAAGGGAGCAAGGGAAACATCAATGAAGAGAATCACAGATGTGTCGCCTCCCATCTCTCCCCGCCCCCCCACTGGGGACTGAGCCCACAACCAAGGCATGTGCCCCTGACCAGAATCAAACCCAGGACCCCTCAGTCCGCAGGCAGATTCTCCATCCACTGAGCCCAACCAGTTAAGGCTCAATAAAAATGTATTTAAAAAATAAAATAAAGAAAACTGGAAATGTATGCTCTTCAAATTTAAAGTTCAGACCAAAGTTGGTGCTGATTCTGCAAGTATGTAATTGTATATGTATCATTTGTTGCTGGGCTATCACGTGCCAGGTAAGGGCTAGGTGCTTTATGTATTAAATTTTAATTTTCAGCCCAATCCTATTAAGTAGATACTATTATTTTTTAATTATAGATGAGGGTGTTGAGGCACAGAGAAATTAAGCTATTTGCCTGAAGTCCCACTCCTAATATGTAGCAGAACTGGGAGTTAAATCCCCAACAGTGAGACTGCATGGCCATAGTTTTGTCCACTACCCTCCATGGCACTGACCTGAAAGGCTTTGTTATTGTGAGGTCAATAATTGAGCAAAAAAGGTCTTTCTACTTCATACCTATTCTCTTTGTGCATCTGGGGAGATAATAGGGTAGCATTTAAGTCTTTGTTTTGCACAGACAAGAGTATTATCCATGTAAGAATCCCATTTTAAACTTTCTCGCACTTTTCTCAAGAATAAAGATTTTTCAAGGACAAACGTGGCAAATTTTAACTTGACAGTGAATGTCTTAAAACTCTGCATAGTCATTCATATTTGAAAAGAAGCCAAATTTATGAGGGTGTGGGGGGATGCCCATTTCAAAAGCTTAATGAAGGCAATTTGTCATCAATTTCACACATCATTTGCCCACAACCTTGGAATAAAAGGTTTTCCACTTACTTTTTTCCCATGTGAACTACTGATCATAGGCATTTAGTGATTCATTAATCATATCTTCCCCAGAAACAGAGATGCGAGGAGAGTCTGTGAAAATATACTTTATGTGATATGCTTATTGTTTTGTTTATGGTTGTTACATAATGTCAGAGAGATGTATATGCATCACACAAGTCTTTAAGATCAGAGGTTGGTGTAAGAATTGGGGTGAATTTGCCATATAAAAGGTTGAAACAACTTAATGTGCCTTAGGATATCTAAACTTAGACTTCTAAAAATTCTGTGAAGTAAAGAGAGGACAGATGAGGAGAAAACCAGTTATCAATGATTAAATATGGGACTTACACAAAAAACAAGCACGAAAAAACCCCATGGCCCTGATTCTTTAAATAATTAACAAGAAACTCTTTGCAAAGAAACCTACTTGTCAAATAACTAATTTACAGCCATTACTGTCCATTGTCTGCATACTTTTGTAGCCAAGATGCCTGAGGAATAAGCTGATGGAAAGTAATTAATAAGACCAAGAATAGGTTTCCTGCATGTAACTGATACTATTTGTAAATCTGGGACTCATAAAGTGCTATCCTGATTGAGGGAGGAGATGCAGATGTTTCTGCCAGTTCGGTGAAGGGAATAAGTGTAAACCACTGCAACCAACAGAAAAGGGATGCAAAACATTGGAGCTGCAGTACTTACCATGAAAACTATTTTCTGTTCCATTTTCTTGTGAGGTTCAGCTTCCCTATTTCATAGCTGGGGGCCCACAGATGAAACTCAGGTGTGACATCTACACTGGCAAGTAAAGGTAGTTTTATAAGAAAAGGTGGTATGTATGGTTGACCCAGCTATTCAGATAATTTGGCAAAAAAAAATTATAAATGGTAAAACTTATGGAGGATGTGGGAAATTTTTGGAATAAATTATCCAGATGATTTTTGCCCTTGAATCCACCTTTTCATCATAAAGAAGAAGTGTGTTTGCTCAACTACTTGGACCACAATGATTCATAGTACTGGTGTTAGTGATTGGCATGCGTTTGTGTGTGTCTCTGTGCACACATATTTATGTTTATGCCTGTGAGTGCTCTGTCAGAATGAAATGTTTGGGCTACCCTAACTACCTACCTGATATTAATTAGTTTTACCAGATATTTACTGAAATCATTAAAGTTCTCCATCCTGTCTAATAAATGAGCAATATGCAAATTGACCGTACCTCCGCTACACTCACAAGCCATGCTCACCAGCCACATCCACCAGCCAATGCAAATTAACCCAACCAAGATGGCTATGACCACAGAGAGATGCAGGAGAGAGGCCTGGGTTGCCCCTGTCGATGGAAGAAGCCAAGCTTTTGGCAATGCCTGGCAGGTGGAAGTTAAGGCAACAAAGTTTCAATGGCTGTGGTAGCAGAAGGCTTGGCTCTGCTCCAAGCTACAAAGTTTCAATTGTAGAAAATAAATAAATCCCAGATACCAAGGCCTCTGCTTGGATTGCTTGGGGGGGTGGCCAGCCTTTAAACCACCACAGGCCCATTACGCAAGCCAACCCTTTCCCTAAGGGAACACCCACCCTGATCCAGGACACTCTTCAGGGCAAACCAGCTGACCCCCACCCATGCAGCAGGCCTCTATCCTATTGAATAAAAGAGTAATATGCAGATTGACCATCACTCCAACACATAAGATAACTGCCCCATGTGGACACAAGATGGCCACCACAAGATGGCCATCAGGGGAGGGAAATTGGCAGGGACTAGGCCTGCAAGGGAGGGCAGTTGGGAGTGATCAAACCTGCAGGGGAGGGCAGTTAAAGTGACCAGGTCAGCAGAGGATAGAAGTTGGGGGTGACCAGGCCTGCAGGGAACGGCAGTTGGGGATGACCAGGCCCACAGAGTAGGGCAGTTAGAGGCAAACAGGCTGGCAGGAAAGCATTTAGGCATCAATCAGGCTGGCAGGGGAGTGGTTAGAGAGTGATCAGAATGGCAGGCCGAAGTGATTAGGGGCAATCAGGAAGGCAGGCAGGTGAACAGTTGGGAGCCAGCAGTCCTGGATTGTGAGAGGGAGCAGGATAGGGCCTAAATGGGCAGTTGGACATCCCTCAAGGAGTCCCAGATTGGAGAAGGAGCAGGCTGAGCTGAAGGACACCCCACTCCCATTCTCACCCTACACGATTTTCGTGTACTGGGCCTCTAGTTTAGAGATAATCTGGCAAAGGGCCAGTTGCTGCTATTTACATTTAGATAGATGCAAAAGAATGCACTGGTGTTGTGGCAGACAGATCCTGGGGCAGATCTTAACATTCATGCTCTGGATATCTGCTCCCCTTGAATGTGGGAGGGACCTGTTATAGATAATGTCATCACCAAATTATAAGAATCTACCTTTTTCTACTGCTACAATTTTTAAGCAAAGACCAATCATTGGATCAAAATGAGATACATAAAACAATCTCACCCAAGAAAAAAAGCAGAAAGATTCATTTATCTCAATTTCAAAACTACAATAAAGCAACAGTAGTGAAAACTGTGTGGTACTGGCACAATTATAGTCATAGAGACCAAAGGAATGAAACCAACATTTCAGGAAGGCACCAACAAATCTATGGTCCACTGATTTTCAAGGATGTCAAGATCATCCCTTAGGGAAAGAATAGTCTTTACAGCAAGTAGTGTTGGACATGAGGAAAAATAAAGTTAGACCCTTCCATCACAACCTAAACAAAAATTAACTCAAAATGGATCAAAGACCTAAATATAAAAACTAACATAATAATACGCTTAAAAGAAAACATTTTATAAATCATTTGCTCCCGTTTTATAAACCAAAAACACAAGTGACAAAAGAAAGAAGAAAAAAAAAACAAGAAAAAGTAGACTTCATCACTTTATTAGTGTGTTTCCAATGACATCATCAGAAAGTGAGAAGACAATCTACAGTGTAAGTGAAGACAGTCAACACCATTTGTAGAGACACTGCTCTGTCTTTATCTTGGCACAATTGACTCCTGTTATTACACAGAATATATTGAGCACAGGAAAAATTTGACTTGAGGTCACTCATGGTTCTTGTCAAACCCAGCCCAGGTAGTTGGGTGACCATTTGGGGGATGTATAGGGTGACTCGATTCCTGAGTTATGCAAGATTTTAGAGGAAGCTAACATCATTGGAGGCATTGTCAGTAGCTGTAGTATAAATCCCGACAGTTGGCTTTTCTTTTTGTAATTCAAGGGCCTCGATTACGCTTTGCTTGCCACTAGGCATCCGATCCCCAGAGGCACCCACTTCAAAGACGGTGATCTCCAAAAACACATTGTCAGCCCCCGGACTAGACTAAGAGCCAGTCCAGGTCCTCCCCTTGCTCAAATCCTTCGTTTTAGAGATCACAGCTGACCATTTGAGCCACTTGTTTTTCTCTGTCCCTGCCTTTTAAATTCTCGCTGTTTTGTTATGTTTTAAACTCACCCATCAAGATGGATTCCATGAAGCTTTAGGAACCTACCCTCAACTTCTATAAAAGGCAGAACCCCATCCCCTCTTCTGCACCCCACTCCTCACAACCTCTCTGTGTGGCCTCAGGTGTGGTATATGCTTTCCAGGGCCCGTGAGTAATAAACCTCTCCCCACCCAGAGTTTTCTGATGTTATTACCGAGGGTGTCTGCAACCATAAAAAGAACCACAAGGGTCAATCTAGCCACAGGAGTAGCCATTGACAATCAAGAAATCTTTTTGCATGCCTCCTCCCTCCCTCCCTCCTCCCCCTTGCCCACATATTCATGTACAGTTAATGTGGTATCTTGGTCAGAATCTTTCACTTGTTCCAAAGCATACAGAGATTGCATGGGCATTTGGTATCATTGTTTTAGTCACTGGGGAAAACACATTTAAGAAGTGAGAGAAAGAAACTAGCATGACCAAGTGGTGACATAATTAAGGTGTGTTTCTACTCTTACAAGATGTGGCCCAGTGTGTTGAGTGTTGTCCCATACACCAAGGTCAGAGGTTGCTGGTTGATTCCCAGTTTGGGCACATGTCTGAGTTTTAGATTTGACCCCGGAGGGGGTGTGCAGAAGGCACCCAATGGATTATTCTCTCTCATTGATATTTCAATGTCTCCCTCCCACGCTCCAAAAAATCAATAAAAACATATTTTTCAAAAGATATCATTTCAAGACTATTATAATCAAGACTAAAAAAAAACAGATATAGAAGAAAACTGAGTTTTACTTCTGTGGTTATCTTTGCTAATTTGTGTGAAGTCTGTTCATTAATGAAATCACTCAGAACTGGTTATTAATTAATACATCTCTAAAGCATTATGCTGTTCTCATTGCTATTTTATATTGTGTGTCTAAATATATATATATATATATATATATATATATATATATATATATATATATATATTGTTTTCAAGTGCACTGATCAGTGACAGGAGGTGGACACCTGACCCCACCTTGTAAATGCCCAGGTCGCTGGGGAACTTTGTCGATAGCTTTCTCTGGGTGACTTTGCTTAGCCTGAGAATTCTCTGCTGAGTGGTAGGAATCATTTTCTTTTCCTTGAAACCATGAGAATATTGCTTCATTGCCTTTGAGCACTCTATGTTTATCAGCATTCTCATCTCATGGCATTCTCTTCCCTTCCTGCTTCACTGGGATATGATCCTATTGAATAAAAGGGTAAAATGCAAATTACCCATCACTCCCTCACAAAGATGGTGGTGCCCATAGCCACAAGATGGCAGCGCCCAGTCCTCTCAGCTCCCTCAAAACCCCCCAGTCCTGGGGTGTGGGGGGAGGAGGTGGCTGTTGAGAGTAGGCAGCATGAGCGGCCTGACGGAATGCTTGCTTCATCACTGGGGCAGTGATGCCAGCGTTCTGCACTTGACCACAGCTGAGCCTCTGGGCTGTGGGCGCAGAGCGGCCAGGCCCTGCAGGGAGCTACTGGCACACGGATTCATGCGCAGGGAGGCTACTAGCTGATATATAACGTGCATGAGATTTAAGGTGTACAGTCTTTGAGGGGAGATGCTTATCTATTGCAAAGTGATTACCACCATAGTGTTAGCTAACATCTCCATTGTATCACATAATTACCATTTACATTTTATGGTAAGAACATTTAAGATATTTCATTTTATACTCACCTAGCAACTTTGAAGTATATAATACTATAATCACCATGCTAAAGGTAAGTACTCTTCAACACCAGTCCGGGATAGGGACAACAGGTATGCTGCTCTAGCACTGTTATTGACTGAATGTTCGTGTCTCCTCAAAATGCGTATGTTGAAATTCTAATCACCAATGTGATAAAAGTAAGAGGTGGGGCCATTGGAAGGTAATTAGGTTGTGAGGGCAGAGCTCTAATTAATGGGATTAATTACCTTATAAAAAGAGACATAAAAGAACCCTCTGCAAACCAGAAAGGGACTCTGGCCAAACACAGAACCTATGAGTATTTTGATCTTGGACATTACAGCCTCCAGAAATGTGAGATATAAATACTTGCCTAAGCCACCCAGTCTATGATATTTATGTTATGGCAGCCAGAATGGACTAAGACAAGCACCGTTCTAAGTTGTATTGCACACAAATGCAAACTTTTAAAAAAAGAACTATAATTTGTTAATCTTTAATAATGTTAATATATCTCTGTGGTTAATCAGGGACATATTTAATGGCAGAAAGCAAAGCTGCAGTTAGAAAAACTTGGAGCAAGTCTAGAATTAGAACAAAACAAAGTTATTTTGAAGTATGTTTATCCAAAGGTCGCTCTTGAGTTTCAGTTTCTGCTCCTGTCTATTGTTTGTGGTGTTGCTAATTGCCATTTTCACTTGCCAGTACTATTCTCTCAGCTTTAAAAAATGTCCAGTGCCCCAAATATGATACTTCAAAAGAGACTCATTCTGGTGCAAGTCTAGAAGTACAAATAATTTTTAAACTGGAAGGATCCATTTAAAAAAAATCAATTAGTTTGTCCGGCCAGTGTGGCTATGTGGTTGAGCATTGACCTATGAACCAGAAGGTCACGGTTCAATTCCTAGTCAGGGCACTTGCCTGGATTGGGAGTTCAATCCCCAATGTGGGGCATGTAGGAGGCAGCTAATCAATGATTCTCATCATTGATGTTTCTCTCTCTCCCTCTCTCTTCCTCTCTGAAATTAATATAAATATATATTTTTAAAAATCAGATATTTTAATTTTAAATGCAAGGAAACTCCCAAGATTTTAAGAGATGTAGCCAACGTCTCAAAACTTTTTAGAAGCTGAGCTCAGTCTTTCTTCTAAAACTTCCACTATGGGAAGCAGCACCAGAACTGCACTGCCAGCAGATAGACAATCCCTAAGAGGAAACATGGCAAATAAAAAGAACTGCTTTCATGGGCAGATTTCTGAATAATTTCCCTCATTTTTCATTTCTTTTACTGTTATTATAATATGTTGCTACAATGGACAAAAACATGGGAAAAATAAAAATGAAACAAATTGCAAACAATCCGATTTACCAGTTCTTCATTAAAGATAACATATTTAACATATGTTTCTCTGGACTGGAGCAGCCTGGAGGAAAAACAGTTTTGAAATCGCAGCTACAAGGAAGTATTTTTCTGACTCAGGCCTTGCCCACAGGATTGTAAGAAATTCAGCCTCCCTTAAGTTTTCCCCAACTGGTTCAGAAAGTCATTATCTGGGGGTATTTCATCCAAACACACATGCTCATTCCTCCAGCTCCGATCGAAGCTTGCCAGTTCTTCCTCTCCGTGCTCTGCCGATGCCAGTCTGGGCCAACGAGCCACTCACCCCCGCCTTCCATCCAGAGACAAGTTTGGGAATCAGAAGGAATCTACGCATACGGTGCCGTGCATCCCGGAGGGCTACGTCTGGGATAGTGTTAATGATGAAAGCAGTCGTGTCAGGGAGTTACTTGCTTTTGGCCCAGACACCTTGTGATATGTCCCTGAGGCCTGGGCTCCATGTCCTGGCAAGGGGAAGACATTCCCCTACTTGATTTCAGATTAAACATTCTTACACAAGTAGTTACATGCGCTTCGAAGGTCAAGGAGTGCCAATATAGTATATTTCATTTCATGTATTCAACATATCAGCTCTGAATTGGGTGAACATTGCTCATCTACTAGAATCTTTTTTTAAAAATATATTTTATTGATTTTTTACAGAGAAGAAGGGAGAAGGATAGAAAGTCAGAAACATGGATGAGAGAGAGACATCGATCAGCTGCCTCCTGCACGCCTTCCACTGGGGATGCGCCCACAACCAAGGTACATGCCCCTGACCGGAATCGAACCTGGGATCCCCCCAGTCCACAGGCCAACGCTCTATCCACTGAGCCAAGCCGGTCTCGGCCATCTACTAGAATCTTAATTCTTGTGCTCAACCTGGAGAAAGACAAGGAAGTAGCATCATTGACCCCAGAATTCAGCATCAGGGAGATAGATAGATGGCTGTTCTGTTTAGATTGCATTGGGTATCTCCTCTCCAGATACACAGGACAGCCCTGAGCTGACTGGGGGGTCTTGAGCTGCACTGCTTTGCTTGGTAAAATGAAGAGAGAAGAGCTTGCTAGAGCTCCTCAAAGGTGGGGATCTGGGAAAATGGAAAGAAAGAGAGACTGTGAGGGGATTTGGAATGAGTAAGAGGGTAACAAAACCTCTCCTCTCGCAGGTTCTGCTACATGTTTAAGCGGTAGGTGTGAGTGTTTTCATTGGGATCGCAGAAAGGGAGCAGTGTTCCACATCTGAGTCGGCGCGGAGCAGAGTAATAAGAGAAATGCCGGGAGGTGAGAACAAGAGCTTGGTAGGAGCCAAAGGTGACCAGGGGAACACGAGCCCCTTGGGAGGTAACAGACTTGGGGAGGCTTTGGACTCCCCACCACGTGTGGGCTAAAACGTTTTCCCCTTTCAAAGAGAAGGGAGGGCCTCGATGGACATCTGAATTACATTCATTTCAAGAAAGTCCGTCTCTGCTTTTGGAAGAAAGCATATTTTATAAATCTCACGAAGCAAAGGTGAATTACGAATCCACTACACTGTTACCATGCACTGGACGAGAATAGAGGGTTGAGATGCACAGAGAAGGATTCTGTGGTCAAAACATGGAAAGGAGAGCAAGGACATGGCAGCAGAAAGGAAAACAGAGACGTGAGGGTCATTTGAGGGAAGAACCAGGCCATCCCGGAATGTGGTCAAGAAGGTAGCAGATAAGGGACGATTAACCACGATGCTCACTATTGTGGCAGTAACAGAATGGGCAGATGCATTCTGGAGGGCAATGACAGAACAGAGTCACTGGGGGTTCTCCATAATCACGTTGAAATTTTTGGAAGGAGAGGAAGCTCTGAGATTTAAGAGTCATTTTGAAAACTCAGCTTAGTTTTGGCCATTAGTTTGGTCAATTGTGGTGATTCATGTTTGTTGATCTTCCTAAATATTACAATATGTGGCAAAGTGAAAGAAGTTTTCAGACAGATTGAGTTACTTTTATACTGAGTAACATGGGAAATCTGTCAGTGAAGGCAGTAAATTTCAGACTTCTGAATGAAAGACAATAACTTCTCTAGCACATGAACAGAGTTAAGCCAATGTAATTACGGTAGATCTTGAGAAATTGGCCAAAACATTCCAGCACACTATTTGGGGGAAGAAAAGACCCCCCCCCCCAGTCCAAGCCACACTAAATCAACAACAAAAACTCATTTTAGACACTGTCTTTCTAAAGGGAAGTAAAGTTAGGGGCAGGAAGATCTATTTTAAGAGCTTTAAAATAATTGGATAGGTAGTCAAGTAAACTTTAATATGTCCTCTTGATGAATCAATCCCTTTAATATTAGCAAGACTTTAAAAAACATGAATGGATGTTTTCTTTTTCCAAAAAAAATTTCTGCATCTATTTAAAGATGTTTTTTTTCAATGTTAAACTAATCTTCATTATTTGGGTAAATTTGGTTATGGTTTATATTTATATAAATACGAGGGGCCCAGTGCATGAATTCATGCACCTTGACAGAAACTGTGGGCCAGGAGGCTGTGGTGGGCCCAGGGGCAGGTCTCAGTTCATCCTCTGCACCCAGGCCCTGCCTCTCCTGCTGTGGCCCCCGGTCCCCTGTCTGCCAGCAGCCCTCCTCCCAATGCCACCACTCCCATGCGCTGAGGGCACTGGCCTCATTCACACTCGCTGACAGTGCAGAGCAATTGGGGCTGTCGTCAGCAGCGTGTGTCAGTGGGGCCATCACCGGCAGTGGGTGCAAGTGGAGCCATTGCTGGCAGCAGGTATGAGCAGTGGCTGCTGGCCCTGATGGCCTCTCAGGAGCAGGGGGAGGTGGAAAAGCCCTGAGGGGCGATCAGGGCAGGCAGCTGCCTCTCACACCCGCTGACCACGCCGAGCAATCAGGCACCAGGCAGCAGGCGCAAGTGGGGCTAGTGCTGGCAGCAGATGCAAGCACCAGGTAGGACTGCAACGAGCAGGAGCAAAGAATTTTCAGTAACTACCAGAGGCTCACCCCGATGATGACAGCGACAGGCACCTGCTTGGTCTAGCGCCCCACCTGCTTCACCATTCCACCATAGCCGATGCCTGCCAAGTTCCGCACTTGCCCCCTGGTGATGAGTGTACATCAGAGTGACCGGTTGGTTGGTCAGTTATTCGGCCGTCTGGTCAATTTGCATATAAACCTTTTATTATATAAGATGTACATATTGCTTGATTTAAAATTTTCAATATATTGTTCTCTCTTTTTTTGGCATTTGTGCTCAAATGGCTATTTGTCTGTTATTCTCTTGTAAGTCCTTGTCTGGTTTTAGTGCCAGTGTGAAGCTTGCTAAATAAAATGAATTGGAAAGTATTCCCTACACTTCTATTTCTGGAGGAATTTATGTAGCCACTTTTGCTTGTTTCTTTTTCTTTTAATATATTTTATGGATTTTTTTACAAAGAGAAAGGGAGAGGGATAGAGAGTTAGAAACATCAGTGAAAGAGAAACATCAATCAGCTGCCTCCTGCATACCGCCTACTGGGGATGTGCCCGCAACCAAGGTACATGTCCTTGACTGGAAGCGAATCTGGGACCCCTGAGTCTGCAGGCCGACGCTCTATCCACTGAGCCAAATGGTAAGGACTCTTGTTTGTTTCTTAAATGTTTGCTACAAAAAAAACCACAACAAAAACAAAAAACAAAAAATGTTTGCTACACCAGTAAAACTGCCTGCTCCTAGGCTTTTTATTTGTGAGAAGGTTTTTACTATGCAGATTGCTTCTTGACTGAGCTTTAGTGGTTTGTATTTTTCAAAGAATATTTGTTAGTTTATATATTTTATATTTTCCCACTTATTGACAATCTGTAAGTCTCTTCACCTCTTTGTGCACATTCAGATTTTTTTAAATCATTTTTCTCCCCTCTGTAAAACTGCCCTGAGAATTCTTACAGAGGGTTGATGACAATAACATCTCTAATACTGGCTTTTCTATAAAAGTTTTTATTTTACCTTTATTTCTATAAGATATGTTTGCTAAGTACACAATTTTCAGTTGACATCTTCCTGCCTCTATTTTTTTAAGATATTGGTCCATTGTTTCCCGGGTTGCATTTTTACTGACAAGAATTACACTGTCATTCTTATCTTTGTTCTTCTGTTCGTAACGGGTCTTTTTCTCTCTGGCTGCTTTTAAAATGCTCTCTTATTCACTGATTTCCAAAAATTTAATTATGGTATTATGGGATGATTTAACTTATGCTTTCTCTATTAGGAATTTGTTGGGATTCTCGAATCTATGGTTCATAGGTTTCAACAAATTTGTAAAATTTTGGCCATGATTTCCTTAAAATATTTTTCTGTTTCTCCTTCTCTCTTTCTGGAACTTCAATTGCATATTTATTAAAGTGTTTGAAATGGCACCTCCTTGATTCACTGTTAATGATTTTGGTGTTTTTCTCTCTGTGTACTTTGAGTACTTCTATTATTATGTCTGCAAAGTAACCATGTTTTTAAAAATTTATTGTCTACTTCATTTAATTTTATCCTGTGTAATATCCATTTTTAGAGATCACATTTTCAATGTATAAGTACTCTATTGTCTCTTTAAACTCTTTTTCACTTATGTCTTTACTATATTCATTTTTCCCCCTACATTCTTGAACATATGGAGCATATTTCCAAGAGCTATTTCAATGTTCTTGTTGGCTAGTTACATTATCTCTGTCATTTCTGGGTATGTTCCTATTGCATTATTTTTTATGGTTGTGGATTTTATTTTCCTATATTCTCTCATGCCTAATATCTTTTTTTTGGATGTTGGTTATCATGAAGCTTACAATTTGGTTTTGGTTGCTGGATATTTTTATATACGTCTTTGAATTGTTTCTAGTTCACACATTATTATTTGGGATCAGCATGATCCTTTTAAGGCATGTCTCTATGCTCTGTTAGGACATGCTAGAGGCAACACATAGTTTAAGGCTATTTAACCCCACTGCTAAGGCGATACCTTTGTGGACTCTACCTGATGAATCATTTATCACAGGGATTTTCTACTCTGGCTGGCGGGCACATGAACTATTCTCAGCTTTGGTGAATGCTGGGAATTGTTCTGCCTATAGCTTTTCTGTGCTTTTGCCCTCCAGACATGCGCATTTTCTTTGCCTGTACATGGACATCAATACTCAGTGAAATACTTGCGGCATCACTTCCATAAATATCCAGACCTCTCTTCATGGAATTCCTTCCTGTCTGGCATTTGCACCTTTTTCTCCATGAAAGGGACAGAGCGTCCAACCTACATCTGCTCAACTCAGTGAGACTGTGTGGCTTTGTTTAGGTTTTTCCTCCCCTTTTCACAGCCTCGAATTGCATCCAGATGGTGAGCTGGTGCCATCACAGGTGTCACCTCCTTTGATTTCATTTTCTCAGGAATCAGAACCCTGCACTATCTGTTGCCCAATGTCTGAAAACCACTGTTTAATCTATTTTTCCCACTTTTCTTAGTTGTTCAAGGGAAGCCATTACTCTATCATGAGAAGAATCCGAAGCAGCATCTCCTCATTTAAGAACTTTGACAAAGGCCATGATGATCCTTGACTTTATCCCAAACGTGAAGATAAGTCACTGTAAGATATGAAGGAGAAACATGGCATAATCAAAGCAAAATGAGGAGCAGACAGTTTGGACACTTTCTCTAGGACTTTTCTGGTATCCATCCTTCAGGAGGAAGCGGAGCTTGGCACCCGTCCCAGGGAGGGAGCTTTGATTCAGAAAAAAAACAAAACTGTGTTTGGAGTTAGAAGGCTAAGAGTGAATAAGTCCTGGTTCTTCCAGATACGAATTACATTACCTTAGAAAGTTTCATGAAAGAGTTACTTAATAGGTGACGCTGGTAAATGAACTTGTTTCTTTACCAGCAAAACCATGGTAAAGCTATCGCTTTCCTATGGTTCCTTGGAGAAGTATCAGGGCATAAGAATGATCGGATTTGTAGATGTTAGAAGCTAAGAGTTCTAATTCCATTTCAGCCATTAACATGCTTTACTGATTACAACTACAGAAAGTTAACCATTAGGGGCAATCTTGTACTTAATGAATTTTTGTATCTTTAACTTATAAATTAGAAAATTCAGATCTTGAACTTATCTACATAATTTTTAAAATATATTTTATTGATTTTTTTACAGAGAGGAAGGGAGAGGGATAGAAAGTTAGAAGCATCGATGAGAGAGAAACATCGATCAGCTGACTTCTGCACACCTCCCACTGGGGATGTGCCCGCAACCAAGGTACATGGCCTTGACTGGAATGGAACCTGGGATCCTTCATTCTGCAAGCTGACACTCTATCCACTGAGCCAAGCGGGTTAGGGCTAGCTACATAATTTATAATATTTTTACTATTGCAACTATTTCAGGACTATTATCCTTGGAATAAAAGCATTTCTAGACTTCATGTTTTGAAAAACAAAACTATGTTTTAAAATTTTATTAATATTTTTAAATGTCGAGAAGGCAAAAGAGAGGTTTTTAGTTTGACCATGAGTTTATTAAAAATGTACATTGCTTATGAGTATAGGTGATAAAGTTGGGGACTGGCCAGGAATGTGGAGGGAAGACAAATAGCTCACTTTGCTCCAAAGACAGTATGAATTGGTGATATGAAATATAGTGCTAAATATTTTCCATATCCTGTACCAGAATTTGGAATGAGTACATTCAAATGTCATCGTAAACTAAAGATACAGCTACTATAAAACACTTAAAATATTTGTGAGAAAACTCGAGGTGGGAATTCAGCGGAATCTCAAAGTAAAAACAAAATTCTAGAAAGCAGGCCTAATTAGGAGTTACCTTTATGACTTCTTGCTTACTGGTGAGCCATAACCCCTTTGTAGTTACAATATTGAAGTATTATTACTATCATTCATCCTCTTACCTCTCTGCTAAAAATGAGTTTTGGTAGTTTCTTCTTCCACAAACTTGGAATATGTATTCCCTATTTCTCCTGCCAAGTACATACAGCTAAAAACCTTGACATTAAGTATAAAGCAAATATAGATTATTTTGAAAGATGGAGATAAGGTAATAATCAAGCCAGGCCCTCAGGATCTAAAGAACAACATGGAAGTGAATCCCCTGGTTGTGGTGTGTGTATGTGTGTGTGTGTGTCTTGTATGTCCTGTTTGGAAGTAAAAAAGCCAGCAGCCTGGAAATACAAAACAATGCAAATAAAACTCTCCAGCCAAGAAGACAGGAATTCAGGAGTTTCTTACCAACAAAAATTGAGTAAAGAGCCTGAACTCCATAATGCGATGCCCCAATTTCCTGCTGGGTTTGTGTCAGGGAAGGCTTAGTAGGACAGCAGATTTTATGCAACTGAGCAGGGATTAGGGGCCATCCACCACCCAACTGGGATGATGTCAGAGGATGCTGAGTAGTAACAAAGCCACCCACTGCCCTTTGGGATCATTGGAAGCCAAGTGTGAAACAACAACAAGGCACATTAGGATATTTAGTTGGGCATTGAAATTCCCATAGTGCCCAGCACAAACAAGGATTATCTCCTTTCAGCATCAGGGGAGACTGAGAAGGGAACCTGAAAGTAATGAGATAATCTCCCCCAAGTTCTCCTGGCAGGGTGGTACTAGATAGGAGATTTAAATAACCCATAACACGACTCCCAAAATGTCCAGGTTCAATAGAAAATCAATCAGCATACCAAGAACCAGGAAGATAGTAAGATGAGTAAAAGAAAAAAAAAAAAGAAAAAAGATTATACTGCCTGGCTGGTGTGCTTTAGTGGGAGAGCATTGACCCATGAACCAAGAGGTCATGGTTGAATTCCTGGTCAAGGCACATGCCTAGGTTGCAGGCTAGATCCCTAGTATGGGGTGTGCAAGAGGAAGCCAAACAATGAATCTCTCTCATCATTGATGTTTCTATCTTTCTATCCCTTTCCCTCCTCTCTGAAATCAATAAAAATATATTAAAAAAAAAAAAAGATGAAAGAGATGTTAGAATTATATCAAATAATCAAAGCAGCCATGAAAAAAAAAAAGATTTCAGTGAGAAATTGTGAACATGTTTGAAACCTAAACCAAGAAATATAAAATATAAAATATTTAAAAATATAAATGAAAATTTTAGAGCTAAAAATATAATAACTGAATTAAAAGCTCAATGGATAATATCAGGAGCAGAATGGAAGAAACAGAGAAAAAAGGTATATAGGAATATACAACAATAGGAATTACTCAATCTGTACAATAGTGATAAAATACATTGAAAAATAATATCAACAGAACATGAGACCTTAGGACTGGGGTGATTAATTTTATGAGTCAACTTTGCTAGACCACGGTATCCAAATATTTTGTCAAACATTATTCTAGATGTCTCTCTGAAGGTATATTTTAGATAAGATTAACATTTAAATCAGCTGAGTGTGAGGGAAGCATATTATCCTTCATAGTGTGAGTGAGCTACATTCAATCATTTGAAGGTCTTAATAGAAAAGATAACCTTCCCAGATAAAGAGGTAATTCTGTCAGCAGGCCATCTTTGGACTTGAACTGTCACTCCTGAATCTTCAGCTGCTAGCCTACTCTGCAGATGTTAGACTTCTCAAACCTCTACAACTATGTGAGCTAATTCCTCAAAATCTATTATGTGAATATAGATTTATTCATATAAAATATGTTAATAGAGATAGAGATAGGCATGTAAGGAGGCTAAAAAAGTGCTCAAAGAAAAGATGGCTGAAAAATTCACAAACTTAGCAATAGATGTAAAATACAGATTCAAGAAGTTGAGTGAAATCCAAACAGGATAAATTCAATAAAATCCACATTACAGTCAGACTTCTGCAAACTAAAGACAAGGAAAACATCTGTAAAGTAGTGAATTTAAAAAATGACACCTTATCTATAAGGGAAAAATAATTCAAAGGACAGTGAATATCTCTAAACAGCCATCAGGCAGACCGGAAGAAAGTGGCATGGTATTTTTCAAGAACTAAACAAAACAAAATAAAATCCTGTCAACCAGAAACCTACCACCCTGGGACGTTGATTTTGGACTTCTATTCTCCAAAATTGGGGGAGAGCAAATTTCTGTTGTTAAAACGACCAGCCCAACCTGACTAGAAAAGGGAGCACTGGGTAAAGGGTACATACACGGGGTTTCTCCATATTATTTCTCACAACTGAATGTGAATCTAGAACAGTGGTTCTCAACCTGTGGGTCGCGACCCCTTTGGGGGTCGAAGGACATTTTCACAGGGGTGGCCTAAGACCATCGGAAAACAGATACTTACATTATGATTCATAATAGTAGCAAAATTACAGTTATGAAGTAGCAATAATTTTATGGTTGGGGGTCACCACAACATGAGGAACTGTATTAAAGGGTCGCAGCATTAGGAAGATTGAGAATCACTGATCTAGAAGAATGTCAAAACAAAAGGTTTAATTAAAAAAGAATAAAATTTTGTATTCATATTGAAAATTAATCTTAGTTTACGTTTATTTTTTGGAATGCCTTAGTATGCTATAGTATTAATATCTTCCATTAATATTGTACTTGACCTTGTTCCAGGTGTTTTTATGCAACATCTCTTACAAGAACTTTGTTACATGCTGGGGAGCAATTGTGGTCCTTTCAGAGCTAAGGAAACCGAAACTTAGTCTAGAGATAAGCTAGCTTGAATACAGCTGTGTAACCAGTAAAGTGACTGAGGTTTTGACACCGAGTTGGCTCAGTGGACAGCAAACTCATTAGTCCACAGAGCCAAATATCAACAATTACAACGATTGAAATTTCTTTTGAGAGCCAAATTTTTTAAACTTAAACTTCTAACGCCACTTTTTTAACATAGACTCGCCCAAGCCGTGGTATTTTATGGAAGAGCCATACAAGGGGCCAAAGAGCCACATGTGGCTCGTGAGCCACAGTTTGCCGACCACAGGCCTTAGAATAAAATCAGAATCATTGGAGAATTATATGGTGACACATTAAGGCCAGGCTGACAATACAGGAGCGGTGTGACTCCTTGTCCCAGTGAGCAGGCCAAGTTCACTTGACTGGCCCTTGGCTGGAGGTGCATCTGCACGGGATGCCTCTGAGAAGGCAGAGGAGGTGCAGGTCCAGGGGCCTCCCGACCACACAAGGGTTAACTTGCACTTGGTTATTCTAGCCCCGGCTCTCCAGATGAGGCTTTCCTGTGCACACCCTCTGCATGCAGAACTGGTAGAAAAAAAACTGTCTCCACAGAATACGTTCAAGTGTAAATATGTAAGGAATGTATGGGGAAAAGTAGTGATCCTCTGTTTGCTTTTCATTAGGAATGGATGCCTGATATTCACTGTCCAAGCAGAAAATCAAGGCCAATTCCTAAAACCCAACTGTCTTTTCTTTGCAGGCCTCTGCCAGGTTTGCAGAAAACATTATCCGATGCAAAAATAGTGGAGCGGGGCTTTGCGTTCTCTCACTCCAGCTGCGTTCCCCGTGTTGGGAACGAAACGGCCGCAGGTTCTGCCTTTCAGCCAAGCGCCCGAGGTTTTATTTTGCATTGGAGAATTCGGAACAGAAAGGACTTCTCCGGTAGTTGTTATTTTGTGAAAACACACAGTAAGCTACCTTTGTTGTCAGAAGAGCCCATTTGAATTTAGAAATCTGTGTGTGTGTGTGTGTGTGTGTGTGTGTGTGTGTGTGTGGCGTGTGTAATGTGTATGTGTGCATGTGTGTGGTTTGTGTGTGTGTGGTATATGGTGTGTGTGTGTGTGTGTGTGTGTGTGTGTGTGTGTGTGTGACCAGCCATGGCATTTGCCTCAATGTTATTACTTTAATTTCCTTTCTCAGGTTATAAACCACCAAGGTGCTTTGACAAGAGGCTCGTTAAGTGTAGAATGGAACTAAGTTATTCACTGTGTTGAGTACATCTATGAAAACCAAAGTTTATCTTTCAGGTAGTCTGATGGCTCACTTTGACCTCTCAGATAACAAGAGGATTAAGTAATGAGATGATTCCCAATGTTAGCCTGAACATTTTACCTGATGGCAGTGCCATAAGCCATGGCCAACTTTCACTGAACTAGTACCTCTTGGGGTATCTTTCTCCAGGTCTACTATCAAGACCTACCAATCTAATATCCTCAGGGCCATGCTTAAGAAGGCCACTTGGATAGCGGATAGAGGCATTTTGCTCAGGGCATCTATATCATCTGGATCTAGTAGTTTATTTTATTTTATTTTAAAAAATATATTTTATTGATTTTTACAGAGAGAAAGGGAGAGGGATAGAGTTAGAAACATCGATGAGAAAGAGACATCGATCAGCTGCCTCCTACACACCCCCTGGGATATGCCCGCAACCAAGGTACATGCCCTTGACCGGAATCGAACCTGAGATCTTTCAGTCTGCAGGCCGATGTTCTATCCACTGAGCCAAACCAGATCTAGTAGTTTCTTAATTCTTTGATAATAACAATAATCACTACTTACTAAATTGCTATTATTCACCATGTACAGGGGCAGGTGTGTGTGTATTATCTCATTTAATCCTCAAAAAAATTGAAGAGGTGGATCAGATTAACATAATGTGACGGATGAGGAAACTGAGTAAGTACCTTTCCTGAGATTGTACATCTGGCAAGTACGGAGACTGGCCTTGAATATAAATCTGGGTCTCAAAACCCATGTTTGTTCATTTGTTTCCAAATCCTATTCAGCATAATGGTTGGCACTAAAACTTTTTTAAGAGATAAATCCTGGAGAGACCCAGAGATTAGCATGCTGGAATGGAGTGTCAGAATATGGAATTCTGATTATTAAACCCAACAGATTTTAAAATCTCTAAAGCTACTCTGACATGCCCCACATGTAGCAAATAAAAGAAATCTCTTATGTTGATTTAAGTATCTTTGAACAGTTGTTCCAGGGTTACCTTTATTGGTTGGTGGCATTTTATTCTTCTAAATTCAGGCCTGGACATTTGGCTGGTCAATATTTAGTGACTTCAGAAACTCAGTGTGTTCTTGTGGCGGGAGCAGAGGGAATTACAAGCCAGGAGACCTGGGCTGTGATCTTGTTTTCACCCTAATTTTGCAGTTATGACATGAGAGAAGTCAGTTCGGCAACCTGTGCTACAGTTCTCTTATATGTCAAAAGGACACCTATCTACATTACTTTACCAGTTAGGAATGTTTTCAGATGCAAGTAACAAAACACATGACTAATAATAGCCTAAGGGTATAAGGATTACTTATTCTTTACTTAACAAAAAGTTTGGTGTTTGGAGGCCTGAGGATGGACCAGTAACACAGCAATGGTGTTAAGGACCTATTCTTTTTTTATATCCATTGCACTCCACTATTTGCTGTTTTTTTCATCCTCATGCTTATTGTCCTGTGCTTGCAAAGTGGCTGCTGCAGCTTCCGTATCATATCTGTATTCAACAAAAGGCAAATGAGGAATTAATACAATTAATAAACACTCCCTTATAGCCATTCTTTTCATCAACAAACCAACTCTATTTCTCAGAAATATCATATCACATTTCCCATTATCAAAAATTGGGTCACTTGATCACCACCCATGGTGAGAAGCCAAGAAATCAAGTGTCTGCCTTTTCAGCCCTATTACTGGGAGGCAGAGAGAGATAAAATGGTTCAGAATGACTTTTGTCATTCCATCACTGTCTTCCATATTCATGACATCAAATGATTTATTTCATCAAACCAAACTTTCCTGCTTTTTCCCTCTCCATTTTAAATCATATTTGTAAGCAGTATTTTAGATATTACATATATCCAACCATGTTTTTCTGTGTAACGTTTCATACATTTAAAGGACAAAAATATTAAGTGAATAAATATCATAGATATTCAAGAAATGAATTATTTTAATGCAGGGAAATGTTCACCTGTGATCTAATGCCCAAGACATTTTTCGTGTCATTGGAACTCACCTCTTAAATTTGTGTTCTCTTCCTGTTTCAATGAATAGTAAACTAGACATGAACTATGCATAAATAATGCCAAAACATCTGGGTGAAGAGAAAAAAAAACACAATTATCTGGATGTTTTGTCTACATAACATCAAAACATGTGGCACTGTGTAGACAAAACATCTAGATGATTGAATATTGAATTCTTCATCCGGACGTTTTGTTGTCATGTAGACAAAAAGCACTGCCAAGTTAGGGACAAAGGAGAAAATCCAGGGTACAATAAAACTCGCCTGATTTGTAGAGTTCAGGAATTGTGGCTAAGCTTATTATGGGAAAGGAGGACAACTAATGGGATATTAACTAATTACTTTTCAAAAATTCTCGACTGATTTGGAAGAAATTTTTTACTATGGCTTCATAATAAATGATAGCTCCGTTATGAGACACTTAATAGAAAACACACAAACCACTTTTTTATTTGACATTGTGTTTGTTTTATAAACGAAGCAATGCATTCACAGAAAAGAACAGTGACTACTAAAACCTCCTTTATATTCTGGATTAACAAATATAGAAACTAACTCCAGTTGCCTAATCATAGGTCAATTTGTGAGGCCAGATTCAGTTCAGATTCAAGAATTACTTATCATTGGTGTTCCGGGTATTGTGCTGGCCATCATTTAACTTATTCTCCATTAATTCTGCGTGGTTTGCTACTGTTACTCCCATTTTATAAAGTTAGAAGCTGGATCTTGAAGATGAAGGAAACTTTCTCAAATCCCACAGGTTGATTACTTTGACAAATAACATGATGCTTATTTTGTTTCCCCTTTTTATTCAGCATGTATTATTCTTTGTAAAAGGGAGGAGGGTCATAGAAAACCAAACTTCCCAAAGTTTGGGTGTCACAAACTCCTAAAAAGCTGGGAAATATGGCAAATGCACTGTGATGCTATTTTATTTCATGTTAGTACATATGTTTATATATATGCATATATATATCCCAAACCAAATATACTTCTTTGGGAACTTAACTTTAGAAAGAGGGATATTGGTATGTGACAGGAACCTTTCATCCTTGAAGCACCTGATAGGGCAATATCCTTAAACACTATCTGAAGGGCCCTGCTGAGATAACAAATGGTTTTATGACTCACCATCCCCATTCCTTCTTAAACAGACAGTTCCAAGTTCAATACACAGAGGCCACTAGGGAAATATTCCGCCTTCAAAGTCAGCCTTATATAGTCTCTCATTTTTCTGGCAGTGGTTTAGCTGGACGGGGTAGGAAAGGAGAGCTAGGAGAACATTGTTTGGAGCCAAAAACTGTGTGATCGAGACCCAATGGTCTGGGTTTTTCCAGGTCAAAAAACTGTCATAAATTTCACCCGTAGAGAAATGGATCTGGTCAGGAAAGGAATATACTTATGAACTCTGGCCACAGTGGTGCATTACTCACAACAGAGAAACCCGTCCTTGCGTTAACCCCTGAGCTTTGCAGCTACTTTGTTAAACAGAGAATTTTCTGATTTATGGCTGTGGTATGAGGGCTGGAACGAGCCTCTTTTCTACAGCAAAAACTCACATCAAGCTCCAGACCAGGAGCGTCAAGGTGAACTCCACTCTGCGGCTCATGCATACATTTTCTTGTGTTAAAATTCAACGTTCTTGGAGACGGTGTGTTTTAAACCTCTCTTGGCTTCTGAAGTTAGAAAGTGGTAATGGTTACACATCTTTGAGGAGATACTAAAAGTTACTGAGTGGTATACATTAAAGGGATGAATTTTATAGAATGTGAATTATATCTCCATTTATAAAAACTGTGTTGGATTAATTCAAATGGCTTCTCGGACATCAAACAGATCTTACAAAGCAACATTTTGGTGACTTAAATGTAAGTGAAACAGAAACATATGGAGTAAATTTCTGCAAAATTGCACATGATTTCAAAAATTAAGGGGGAAACGTTCTTGGCAAAACCTAGTTTGGTTTTATCTAATCCAAAATACTTGGAAAATAAATTGAGATATTTCATAAACCAAAATACAGCTGGTTTTTCCATGGAGCACATATTTGTTATGATCTGTCCTTCTCACTAAGTGCATTTTTACTTCTATTGAAAGGTACAGGTAGTTCAGGTACCCAGGTAAAAAAACTATGAATACTTACGGCATCCTACAGAATAAAGCAAGGTCAAGTTGTAGAAATTTTTGCTACAGTCTATTAAACACTATTTTCAAGGAAATATTCCTTACTGAAACAATTAGGGAAGAAAACCTCTTGTAACAGCCTCTGAGTTAAGTTAAAAAACACAGAATCACTGAAATCCCTGAGTCTATTTTTCAGGGCTTAAATTATCTCCATTATGTGTGAACAATCTCTGGCCATATAAGTACCATTGTTAGTAAAAATATAGACTTCTATATCCTCTATAATAAAAGCCTGCTATGCTAAGTGTTTGGTCCATTCAACCAATCAAAGTGTAATATGCTAATGATATGCTAAGGCCGCTCAACCACTCACTATGACCTGCACTGACAACCAGGGGGCAGATGCTCAATGCAGGAGCTGCCCCCTGGTGATCAGTGAGCTCCCACAGGGGACGGCTGCTCAGCCAGAAGCGGGCTCATGGCTGGCGAGTGCAATGGCAGTGATGGAAGACTCTCCCACCTCTGCAGCAGCGCTAAGGATGTCCGACTGATGGTTTAGGGCCTAAGCTGTCAGTCAAACATTCCCTGAGGGCTCCCAGATTGCAAGAGGGCTCAGGCCGAGCTGAGGGCCCCTGTCGTCCCCAAATACCTGAATTTCATCACAGGCCTCTAGTGGCTTTATCAAACCCAATCACAAAGTAGATATTTACCCATATGTCAAACTTTTGAGTTTATCACGCAAGCCCTTTAAATCATTTTTAACCTATTTAGTTCTTCGTTTTTGTTTGTTTGTTAAATTCTATATTTAAGCTCCTAAATAGCACTGGTGTGTGTCCTTTTTACAGCTGATTTCCAGTTGCATGATAGATCCCTTGAACCAACAAAGATACATTGGATAAATGCCCTTCGATAGAATGAAATTTTAACTTCCCTCACATCTGCTCAAGTGTCATGTCACAGAGAGACCTTCTCTGGCCACTCATGACCATTGGCTTTCACTCTATTCATGACCTTTCTTTACTTCTGAACATGCTGTGACCTGGCTTTATATTAAACATTACTATCTGTTTGCCGTCTGACTCTCTCACTGGAATATTATTCCATCGGGCTAGGCCTTTCGTTTTGTTCACTGTTCTTTAATAATCCGAGGACAAATTATTGAAAGATACAGATAAGCCAGAGTCTAAGTCAACCAAGTGGACATTGGCCCCAAGGCCATAGGTAGAAATATTAAAAGACCACTGCCCTTCTCACAAAGAGTCATTTCTAAATCACCAGCATTTACAAAGAGAGCCAGCACACGGGACTACTGAACTCAGTTTATATACACCACAGATATGCCCAGATATGGCTTTCCCAGGGGCCTTGGCAACTTAGCCCACACCTCCTGGTCCACATGGAGCCATCAATAATTCATGTTTCTGCTGTGACGGTCAAGCCACACCATGATGCCAGCACATGTCTCAACACCTTAGATTTTTTTAAAAATATATTTTATTGATTTTTTACAGAGAGGAAGGGGGAGAGATAGAAAGTCAGAAACATCGATGAGAGAGAGATATCAATCAGCCGCCTCCTTCATGCCCCCACAGTGGAGATGTGCCCACAACCAAGCTACATGCACCCAACCGGAATAGAACCTGGGACCTTTCAGTCCACAGGCCGATGCTCTATCCACTGAGCCAAACCAGTCTCAGCCATCTTAAATTTTAATAGTCTTTAAGCAGGAGGTGGGACTTCCGCAGTGAGATTCAGGAACTCTAGCATTTCTGTCCTACCCAATTGGCCTTAAGAGACTCTGACTTCTTCATCTGCTACACAGACAGGCTGATGCTAAATGCCACCTGGAGGGATTTTCGATCAACTAGAGATGGAGACAGACAGACAGATATATTATACTCCACTCTCCCCCACGGAGTGTCCTGAGAGGTAAGAGTTCCAGATTGCCTTACTGGAGACATTTCATAAATCCATGACACCAGCTATGTGTCCTTGTGAAGCTGTGAGCAGTTTTGGTAATGCCAAACTTGAATTTTCTTTCTTTCCCTCTGGTTGTTGCTTTACTGGATGAGAATGGAAATGTTGCTCTACACTAATTCTAGGTATTTAGGCCAAGACAACCAGTCATACAGAGCAGTGCCTTGACATAAGATTTTAGAATTTGATTTCCCACCTGTCTGAAGGTCATATGAAAGACATGTGAGGTGGTAACAATTACTAAAGCTTTCCTCTATTGATTATTGAGATATTATGCAGATAGAAAGTAAGACATTGGGGACTTCATACCTACTGTTCTTGATTAGTATAGAGGCCGTGGTAACATATAAATATTGTCGTGGAGAGTGGATGCTTTGTTAGCAGTGGAGGACTTGTAAGAAAGAGACAGACCACATTCACATAACTTTTATCCTATCTAACAAAAGTGTAATATGCAAATTGACCATCACACCAAGATACAAGATGGCCACCCCCATGTGTTCAAAGATGGAGGCCCCATGTGGACACAAGATAACCTGCAGGGGAGGGCAGTTGTGGGAAATTAGGGGTGACCAGGCCAGCAGAGGAGAGCACTTGGGGATGACCAGATAGGCAGAGGAGGGCAGTTGGGGGGACCAGGCCTGCAAGGGAGGGCAGTTGTGGGCAATCAGACAAGCTGGGAGGGCAGTTAGGGGTGACCGAACCAGCAGAGGAGGGCATTTGGGGGAGAACATGGCAGCTGGGGAAAACCAGGTCAGCAGGGGAGGGTAGTTGGGGGGGCAGGCCTGCAGGGGAAGAAAGTTGGGGGGGTGGGACCCAAGCCTGCAGCTGGGAGGGACCAGGCTTGGAGGGGAGGGCAGTTGTGGGCGATCAGGCCAGTAGGGAGGGCAATTAGGAGTGACCGGGCCATCAGAGGAAGGCAGTTGGGGGAGACCAGGTCAG
>PVJN01005221.1:0-14119 GCA_004026805.1 Lasiurus borealis | reverse complement strand
GCTGGCAGGGGAGTGGTTAGAGGTGATCAGGCTGGCAAGCAGAGTGGTTAGGGCAATCAGGAAGGCAGGCAGGTGAGCAGTTGGGAGCCAGCAGTCCTGGATTGTGAGAGGGATGTCCCATATTGGAGAGGGTGCAAGCTGGGCTGAGGGACACCCCCCACACCCTGTGAATAAATTTCATGCACTGGGACTCTAATACACACACACACTGAGTGGACAGATTATTATGCGTTCAGGGATACACACACACACACACACACACATGTATATTAAAAAACAATATGTATATAGGGCACTTTCCATTGTTTTAGGCATCCTCTGGGTGTCTGGGAACACATCCCCTGCAGATACGGGGGACTCCTGTAATTGAGGCACTAAAAGGACAGGTTATGTCTATTACACTGTCCGAGTAATCCATTTCCCACCTACTTTTATAAACAAGGTCTAGTATTACATTTTTGTAATCATCTCTGAATTGTCAGTTATGGAGAAATGTCTTTCGTGACATTTTCAATCCATTTCCCTGCCTTAGTAAACTAACCTCCGATGGCTGATAGGTTTGGTTTTTAAGAAAAGTGTATATTCCATGATAAGCTATCAGCAGAACCATGTCAAAGTTGTCTCTAGGTTCTTGGTGAGCACAACCCAAATAAATGTTTTCTTCTCCATTCTCCCCAACTATAGCACCAGTGTTCCGGTGTCCCTGGTCCAGTTGGACCTCTGTCCCACTTCTGTGAGTCTTCAGGACTTCATAGAGCTTTCTGCAACACCTGACTGCTGACGTGGGAAATCGGCGTGCATATTAACAAGATACTGAGACACTGACATCAACAACAGAGATGTAAGTAATTGATAGACGCCATTCATGCTTAAGCAACATGAAATTAACAGCTTACCTCCCCGAGCTATCACTGTTGATACAAGTGTTTGCCGGTCTGTTGTGAAAGTGATCGCCAGCACCAGCTGTCACCTCTCACTTCCTCCCAAGAAACTCTTGTCCGATTTGCTCAGTAACTTTGAACCCCTTTCAAAATGATGCTTTTTAGAGAGCTGGTAAATTACAGATTTAAAATGTATTTTCAGTTTACCGAACTTTTTCTACATCTGAACGGAGACTCACGCATTATTTTTCTAACCAAAATGCTAGAGCAATCTAACCTTTGGAGAATCTCTCTGAAGAGTGCATAAAAGTTTTAGAGTGCACAAAAACAACTAGTTTGAGGGGCATTTAAATAGCTCCAACTGTTGGTCATCGGCCGCACCTACCTGTATGAGAACTTCTAATACCACACTGTATATATTTTCATAATAAACACACTAAGTTTTTCGCTCTGTTAGATATTTTTCTTTGTGGTTTTTTTTTTTCCCTTAGCTAAATATAGTGGAAAGTGAAAATTACTTCTTCAGTGAATGTGTCCCATTTTGTGAGCCATTCATTCAGCAGTATATGGTGAATGTGACTGAGCGGGGGTGGCATTTTCATAAATCCAATGTATTTACCCAGAGGATTTTTGGCACTGGCAGCATACTAAAATCAGAAAACACACACACACACACACACACACACACATGCACACTCACACACACGCACACACACAATCTCGCCTAAAACTGGAAAGAATCGATTGCATCCAGATGAAGAACAAATCCACTTCATATTTTCAAAGCAAATAAAACTAATTGTGTCAAAAATTAATCCTGTGGAGACCTCTGGAATGTATATTTATTCCCACTGTAATTACCGTGGCATTCCAGTGACCTTACTTTGCATTATCTGCACATATTCCCATCCTCCTTCTAGTCTTCCTCTGTATTTCTCATGCTCCTTATTTCTGAGTCACACAGTTTTTCTGAAGCCACAATTGAAAAGGAAAATTGAGGCAAGTATATGGGGGATTTGAATAAAGAAAAACCAATCTTATTTTCCAAATTTATATATCACTAGAGGCCGGGTGCATGGATTCATGCACCAGTGAGCTCCCTTGGCCTAGCTTGTGGGGATCAGGCTGAAACTGGCTCTCTGACATCCCCTGAGAGGTCCTGGATTGTGAGAGGGTAGTTCTCAGGTACCGCCCCCTAGAATCAGGCTCTTTTCTCTCCTCCCACGTTGAGCATCTGCTCCCTGGTAGTTTGTGCATATCATAGCTACCAGTTGATGGTCGGATGGTCATATAGTCACTTAGGCTTATATATATATATATATATATTTTGGACTTCCCAACTAATTTGTTTAGCTCTGGAAACTCATACTTTCCTTTACCTAGTGTGCCTTGGCAGACAGTCCTCCTTGAACACCCTAACAGCTTATCTGTCTAAGGTTAGGTGGTCTTTGAATGTCTAGTGTTGAGACCTACACAAGGGTCACTGCCATAGAAAAGAAAGGAAGAGAGTTTATATTAATCACATGTTGGTCAAAAGATACAAACCTGCAACTAGGAAATGAGTAAGTCCTGGGGGGCTAATGTATAGTATAGTGATTATAGAAAATAATATTGTGTTATATACTTCAAAGTTGTTAGGAAGTAAAATCTTACATGTTTTCACCACAAAAAAAAAGAAATGATCATCAGGTGATGTAATTTGCATGTTAAATAATGCTAAGGTGGTAGTTATATTGCAATATATTAATGTATCTAATCAACACATTGTATACCTTAACCTTATACAATGCTATTCCTCAAATATATCTCAATTTAAATAAAATAAATAAGATAAAATGATACAGTGATTGAATGAACTAGTCTATGAGCCAGACTAAAAACTATTAATTATTCATCGATCCCAACTTACTTGGAATTGAGAGCATTATTTCCTGGTTCATATTGCAAATAGGAGCATGGGGTGCTTTCTGGAGACTCCTTTAGAAGGATTTGAGTCCCATTCATGAGGTCAAGTCCTAATCTCCTCACAAAGGCCTCCACCTCCAAATTCTGCCTCCTTGTGAATTAGATTTTAACATAAAGTAGAAGGACACAAATATTCGGTCTATAGTACCCAGCAAATGTTTTCTTTGCACCACCCACTCTGTGTAAGGCACGGTGCTTATCTATGAAAGCATTCTTATGTTGGGCTACTTTGAACAGTCCCTAAGGTGTCTTCTCTATCTAAGACTCTATGATTTGAGATGAGCCCAAAACAAAACAAAATTCCATAAAAATGAGTAGAATAAAAGAATTTTTAAAATAAATATTTATTAGGCATCTACTTAGTGCCAATAACTCTTGTTATGTTACCTCATTATAGCAGATGCTATGGGGCACTTCCCAGATGCCTCTTTAAGACTGGCACCCTTTGTCCATCTACTAGGATATTGCTGTTGACTAAAGAGGTCCTCCCACCCAAGATTATGCCTCTTTTCTGGGGAACCCTATCCAATAGCTAGACTGCACTTATTGTCCATCTGCTGAGAGTATTGACAGCTGAGCAGACAGCAACATAGTGATTTGCCAGAGGGAAGTAAGGTTGGGGGAGGTTAAAGAGGGTAAAAGGGGAATAAATGGTGATGGAAGGAGACTTGGCTTGAAGTCATAAACATACAATACAACACATAGATGATGCATTATAGAATTATTTATAAAAATATAATTTTATTAACGAATGTCATCCCAATACATTCAATTAAAAAATAAAAATAAGTAGAAAAATATATATTTTTTCTCTTTGACTGGGAAAATGATGAGGAAAAAATAAAAAGAAAGGGTGAGATTAGCTATTGATATCACTTGGTGGCCTATAGCTGGCCCTTGCTACATACCTCTTCGTTAGCTATACTTCAGTGTCTCACACTCTCCAAGACTTCCCACCATTTTTCTCTGCTTGAGTCTTAACTTGTCCTTTAACTTTCATTTTAAATGGACCTTTCTTAGGGGAGCATTCTATGGTCCTGACACTAAGTAAGGGTCTTGTTGTTATATGCACACTTAGAAACCTGTACTTTTCCCTTTTAGCATCTATCATTACAATGATTATATACTCAATGGTGCCTTTATCTTATCCATAGCAGTAATCACATACATCCCTTACTGCAAAGCCTGGGAGATAATGATTCTTCAATATAGTTGTTATTGATTGAAAAAATATTACTCGACCAAAAGAAGAGTTTACATGGAATGTTGTTTGCTTATTTATTTTCATGGTAAGGAGCATGAAAGTTGTGACTAAATCTGAAAGATTAAATAGCTTTTTCTTAAGTAGTTAAAAAAAAGCTTCTCGACTCTTTTCTTATTTATATCCTTTCCCAATATACCAACTCATGGTTCCATATTTCTGTAATGCTTTGTAATTTCAAGTAAATTAGAGGATAAAAATAAGACTATATTGGTAGAAATTCCCCAACTTTCCAGAGAAAAATGAAAGCATTGTTAAAATAATCTTCCTCTGACTGCTATATGAACTGGTCTTATAATGGTATTTTAAGATAAATGAGTACCCAAATTCTAGAGAGCTTACAAAATTGAAATTCAGCAGTAAAAACCTTAATTCTGGGTAGCTGGTTAACCAGGAAATGCCTGGGCATATTGGAATAGAAGTCAGGAGACTTTGGTCCAGTGTTACAATGTCTCAATTTTTTCATCAATAAAATGAAAAGTTTATTTATTTTTCACCTTCTATGTGGCAGCACTGTTCTAGGTTTATAAAAGGAAAAATGCCAAAGGAAATAAATGTATAAATAAGTACTTAAATTAGTCTTAGAGGTAGTAAGTGCTGCAAACATTAAGGAAAAGCTGGAATCAGGATACAATGGTACAGCAGGTCCCTGGTATGTGTTATGGATTTCAAGTTAGGGTGTTCTTAAGAGGGTGTCTATGTTTGATAAAACTTGGAGAATGGTGCACACTAAATTTCTTCTAAGGAGAAACAGAATTCATGTACCATACCAAAATCTCTCAGAATTCTCACAATCGGTAGTACAATTATTCAATTTTATTTAACAAATACTTCCTCCAAATCTTTTAACTACAGATCCATATCTTTCTACTAAAATAACCTTGACATCTCAAAGGACAACATGATAATCTTGAGGAATAGACATGAAAGAGATAAAAAATAAATAAATAAAAGTAGAAATACCTCCATGGTGTTGCTTCCAAAGGATTAAAAGTTAATTGGTGCCAAAACCGGTTTGGCTCAGTGGATAGAGCACCGGCCTGCGGACTGAAGTGTCCCAGGTTCGATTCTGGTCAAGGGCATGTACCTTGGTTGCGGGCGCATGCCCAGTGGGGGGCGTGCAGGAGGCCGCTGATCCATGTCTCTCTCATCGATGTTTCTGACTCTCTATCCCTCTCCCTTCTTCTCTGTAAAATATCAATAAAATATATATTTTTAAAAAATTTAATTGGTGCCAGTGAACCTATGTAGCAACTGGAGGAGGGGCTTTGTCCTGGGATGGAGGGAAAATGAGTAAGACTGTGTGACAGAGATATGAATGAGTACAGAAGTCATAGCTGAAGTTGGCAGGGGGTGGGGGGGAGGGAGGAAGGGAAGAAGCGTGGGAGGGTAGAGAAAAAAAGCAAGGGTCAACATCAACCCTGGGAATTTCCACAACCAGCGATAAGGAAAGAAAGAAGAGTTTAAGACCATTAAATTCTATAAGCATTCATCAAACTATGATCATTTCAGGCACTATGCTAACTGCTGTACAAACAAAGATAAGACACAATGACTTGGAATCAAATATTTCATAATTTAACAGGAGAGAACAAACACATAATGTCTGTAGTGATGGACCTTAATGAATTACATTGCCTGTTATGCATGCCCTGATGCAGTCTTCTCCATATTCGACCTGGGATAGCCTGATACCAACACTGACCAATAGAATGTGGTGAAATGAATCTGTATAACTTCTAATACTGAACCTTAAGAAATTTTGAATTTTGTCTTTTGCTCTTCGGAACACACCCTTTTAAAACTCAGTTTCCGTGTTCTGAGAAGCCCCCTTTTCATGGATAGCATGCATGGTACATGACCAGCTCTGCAGCTGCCATTCTCATCTGAACTTCAAGTGAAAGCAACTGCCTTTGGCCAACCTTCTGAGGGAGCCATCTTGGATATCCCACATCAGTCAAGCTCCTAGATCATTTCAGTCCCTGCCAACACCATGTGGGTCAGAAGACCTACCTAGCTGAGCTCTGTCAGCCCAAAGAAACATGTTGTTTTGTAAAAAGTGTTTTTATTGATTTTAGAGAGAGAGGAGGGGAGAGAGATAGAAATATTGAGAGAGATACGCTTCTTGCACCTCCCCAACCTCCCACTGGTAACAGGAAAGTAGACAAAGGAGAGTGACATTTCAGAAGCTGAGCTGGAAATTGTGGAAAACTGACTCGATATCTAAACAACAGAGAAAGGAAAACGGAGGACAACTCCAGTTTTAATCTTGAATAAAAGAGTTTTATTAACTTAAATAGAAAACACATTAAGAGGCTCATATATGGAGAGGAAAGACGATAAATTTTGTTTGTGAGCATTGCATATGAGGTATTGCATTTATATAAAACGTAGTAACTGCAAACTTGTCTACAGTGACAGAAAACAGATCAGTGGTTACCTGGAGACCAGATTGGAGGTGTT
Organism: Lasiurus borealis; assembly: GCA_004026805.1. NCBI lineage: Eukaryota > Metazoa > Chordata > Mammalia > Chiroptera > Vespertilionidae > Lasiurus > Lasiurus borealis. The sequence continues at coordinate 7,549 of PVJN01005221.1, read as the reverse complement.
GGAAGTGAACCAACTAAGAGATTATAGAAGGTCATCAAAAAACTTTGAGGGGTGATGGATATGTTTATTATCTTGCTTGCATTTTAAAGCTTATTCCAGTGTATAATTTAAATACATTCATTGTATTTATTTAGTTATTTTTCACTGAGTTTATTTAAAGTTACATGTCAATAATTTTTTTACATAAAGAAATACTGTATTAGAAGAGATTTTATGAAGAATTGCACAAACTTTTGCAAACAAACATTTGCAAACTTGGACAAAAAAATAAGATTGAAGTCAGCTTGAACTACTTATGATGTGCCAAATAAATTACTATATGATTTTAAAGAAAAGGAAGAATGTCCTTTTGACTTATGGATAAATTCTTACTTTAACCTAAAACAAAGATAATAAGATTAATTATTAATGATAATTTATTTCTGTTAGAAAGAGTTGAAGGAATGTTTTTAAAAGCTGAAAATAAAATTATCATAAATTGTTGGAAGCTGCCCATTGCCTTCACTAGCAGAGAGGTGTGGACAAGGAACCCGGAAGGCTGTCAACCCTGAAGCTCTGAAAGGTCAGAGCCAACCACCTACTGTCTAGCTGAGACAATGGTAGCTAAAACAACATTCACCTTTTAGTTTTATGTAAATTCTTTCTGATTGGCTATTATTGGAATTGCCTGCCTAAAGGGTCTGGGTATATCCCACAATCTAAATAAAAGGGATCTCTAGGCCAGAGTGGGGTGAAATCCTTTGAGTTGGGCTCCCAACTGGTCCCCAATATTTTCAATATTAATATTTTCTAGTCTCTTTAATTTGTGTGCAGCCTCCTCTAGAGCCCGAAACCAGAACCTGAACCCTGAACCACGCAGGATATTGGGGGAAACTTGCAACTGGCAGCCCAACATGAGACCCTTACAACTGGTGCCCAACGGGGTATTCGCAATAAAAAAGAAAGTTAAAGTAAATTGTTGACAAAATGAGAAATATAAAAATATCTCAGAAAAGCAACCTTGACAAGAAAAAGTCATTGCTTGATGAGAAATGAAACAAAATAAAGCGCCAGTAACCCAGAAATTCTCTGGGTAGCAAGTCAAATATTCCTATTCATTATTAGTATTGGTGTGGCCTAAGGAATAAGCATTATCTAATATCAAAGTAGAAGAGAAAAATGGTGGAAAAAAAAAGAGTGGAAGGAAAGGCCACCAATTAAATAGAACAATAACAGCAAGTTAAATGTCATAGTTACATTAAGACCAAGATAATAACCTCAAAATAGAATAGTCTGAGGCCTGTGAATCTCCTGTGTTTCTTCAAGACCGATCTCAATATTGCTTTATTTGTTTATACACAAAAATACTTACTGAAAGCTTTTCTTGTGTCAGATATGGTTCCAAGTGCCAGAGTTATATTAGTAAATAAAATAGATTAAACACTCTCATGGAACTTATATTTATTCATTTTACTGATAAATGTTACGTTGATGAACTAAAGTATTTGTAAATATGTTAAAATAGTGTCTTTCTTATTGGAACAACATTGCAAATTTTAGCCTAATGTTTATAAAATATTTCTGCTTTTTCCCAGGGAACTCATAGCATCAGTTTAAGAGTAGTGCTATCTTAGTAGTTAATAAAACTCCTTTTGTTCTAGACTTGAAGCAAATAGGCTAGAGGGGCTCTCTTGTTCTGTCTGCTCTCAAAAGACTAAAGCTCAGAAAATTAAAACATTATCATCATTCATTTTCATCCCCTCTGGCATTGCTTTTGTTTCAATCTGTATCTTATCTTTCTCCAGTTAAGAAAAGAATTGAAAATCCTTTGCCTGATGGGTAGTTCAAAAGTCAGGACTGTGATAGCATTGCCTAAGGAATTCCCAGCACCAGGGAATCTCCCCCAAAGAATGCTCGGACCTGCAGTGCGCTGCAGGCAACAGCCTCCTTGGACTTGGGCTGCCAATGGAAACATGAAAGTGAGAAATTATGTGCAGAAAAAATAACATGGCCATCTTGTTGGGACCGCCTTATCAAAGTCAGAATATGCAGCTCAGCTAACCCTTTAGGTTTCAAATAAAAATGTTTCTTTTCCTTTATTGATCCTAGATGTGCCTGGTTGGAAGTCGGCTGAACAACCAAGAAAAACAACTTTTCTTTTTAATAGAGAAGACATTCTATAGCAACAAAATATGGAAACACTCAACGTGTTTTTCTTTGGGTAGAAAAGAATTCATCTCCGTATGCAGTGTTGCCTCTATGGGAGTTGGCTTTGACTTGCATGCAAACAGCGAAGAATAGCTGCAATCCTTGCATTTGGAGAGTGTTATAATCCTGCTATCATTTTCTAACCGATTTATTATAAGTAAAATGTATGGCTCCCATTTGCCTTCTCCTTTTTCACAAACAAAAATTCTCCCCATCCAACTGAAAGCTGAATTGTATTTCTCATTTGGCCCAAACTCCTAAAAATACTATAATATATCCAGTTATATGTAATACTATAATATATCCAGTTATATATCCAGAATTATCTACCTTTAATATGAATAAGTTTTTTATTTCAGTCCTGATGCGATACCCTTCAAATATTAGGAGCAAAAACTTCTAAAAGTATTTCAACATCATCCTAGTCATTCATACCCCTCAATACAAAAGAAAAAACAAAACACGCAAAATGAAAAAAAACAACAACTGTGTTCAAGATAGCTTTAAGCTATGTTTTCTTTGCTCCTAATAAGTTTTATAAAAGTAAAACCTTATTTCCTGCCAAATTTAGTTTATTGGCCTTTAAAACAAAAATTAATGTTTCCTTGACATTATGGTTGCCAAATCAAGGAAATTCATAGCATCAGCATTAATATGTGATGCATAGAAAAGCGGGAAGTGTAGAGATCTTGGCCATATATACTTTATCTGAGAAAACTCTCTCAGTTCTCCGTGTATTTTTGAAGACTGGTGGTGAATCTCACAATGAAAGTAGGTTTCAAATACTCTTCAATACAGAGAAGTAGAAAGAATAAATGAAGGTCCATCTAAAGAGAAAAAAAAAACACTTTAGGGCAGTAGTTAAAGTAAATAGAAGAAGGCCAAAAGATATTTGGTTTGTCACTTTTTATGAAGTGCTAACAAGGAAAAGAGTACAACTGCAAAAACCCTACTATTTAAATGTCTTTCTGGTTGAATTTTTCTGACATGAGGCGATGGAATATGAATGTTCTTGAACAAATCTTTTAATAACTAGAGCCTACATGTTGCCTTTAAAAAAATATTGATTTGTCTCCTGGAAAAGAACCCCCAAACCATAATTGTCTAACTTTATTTAGCTTGGGCTAAAAGGCAAATCCTATACCTAAGCACATGCCAGTATGCCCGCCAAAATAACTCTTTAACTAAACCATTTTCTTTTTTTGCCAGAAAAAAAAATGATTGCAAAGCTATTCTAATGGTCCAGAATTTAGCAGATATAAAAACAAAGACATTTGTCAAAATCGAGTTGGGTCAGCTCACTGGGAAACTTCTGTCTCGAGTTCTGACATTTGGGAAATAATTCCCATTTTCAAGACTGTGACCCCTGAACCTCTGAGCACTCTGGGGTAAAGTAATTGAAGCTCTTTAAATTCACCACTTCTATCTGTACTCATGGAAAATCCAATGTCTTTTTTTAAATTTCCTTCATTTATTTTAATTTGTAATATTCAATGTAAATAAAATGAAGTTCATTTGTTCTCTGCCTTTTGTTCAAACAGCCAGAAAAAGAGGTCTAAAGGTTAGATGTGTGTATCTCTGTAACTCTAGTGACAGTTTAGTTACAGTTACCACTTCCTCTGATGCCAGGAACTGTGACCTGCCCAGATACATCCAACAGGTCAGCATCAGCTACTCAGAGGAGGCACCTGGCATCTATAATGGATCTGTACCCAGCAGGTGGCATAATGAATATGACCATCCTTTTCATTGATTTACTGTAGGCATTTTGGAGTGGGAATTTGACAAAACCTGAAGTTTCTTTTCACATTGCAAAGCGTGTGCTGTCTAAAACGCTTCATCTCCTCCTAAAGATGTGTTTAGATAACATTTCTTTTTTTTTAAATATATTTTTATTGATTTTTTTACAGAGAGGAAAGGAGAGTTAGAAACATCGGTGAGAGAGAGAAATTGATCAGCTGCCTCTTGCACGCCCCCTACTGGGGATATGCCCACAACCAAGGTACATGCCCTTGACCAGAATTGAACCCGGGACCTTTTAGTCCACAGACCGATGCTCTATCCACTGAGCCAAACCGGTCTCTGCAATAACATTTCTTTTACAACTTCAGATAAATCTAATTGGATACTGTTTTAAAAAGTTATCATAAGATCTAAAATAATTACAGACATTCTGAAATGTAAATAAAAATTTTGGTGTCCAAATGAATGGGCATGCAAGTATAAAATACACACTAGATTTTAAGAATATAGCACAAAAAGGAATATAAAATATTTTATATGATTATATGTAGAAATGATAACATTTTATATATACTGGGTTAAACAGAATCTATTGTTAAAATGTTTAAAATACTCTCTGCATCCTATAATGATAAATATATCTTATTGTACATTTATCCAAACCCATAGACTACACAATACCAAGAGTGAACTTACTGTAAATTATGGACTTTTGGTGATGATGATGTGTTCATTAATTGTAACAATGCCTGGTCTCACTTTGGTGAGAAATGATGATAATGGAGAAGGCTATGCATGTGTAGGGGCTGGGAGTATATGGGGAAATCTCTTTATCTTCCTCTCCATTTTGCTATAAACTTAAAGCTGCTTTTAAGAAATAATAATAATAGTCTTTTTAAAAAATCGATTATAAATTGTATGTGCATTTTACCACAATTAAAAATTCAAAAAGGTATACAAGCAAAGAAAACACAGCATTGTGAACCACTCTGTCATTTTAACTTTACTCATTCCAAGTTCAACTTATTTACCTTGCACCATGCCAGAAAGAATGAAGCTGAATTGGTTTTAACGCAAAGTCATACCCCTGGAGCTTATATGAGACTCTGTAGAAACCGTAAGTGGAACTTGCTTTTTAGGCCGTATATATTCCTTTGCCAAATTGACCAAATTCGCCCAGACCTGAAATGAGCATCAACTTCTCTGGCTACACTCAAGTTTAACATGCAGAACAAATCTGATGGATTTTGTCCCGTGTGCACTCCAGATGTTGACCAGATGTGTGCGCCTTACAGCCCATTGGCCTGTTTTGGGGATGTCTGGACATTTACATTACCGTCAGTCTCTATTTTAGTATCATTAAAAGGCAATTTGCTTAAAACAAATTCTGGAAAGTGATTATTGTCACTTGAACACGGTCATGTGGAGGCATGTCATCGTTTCTTTGTCGCTTCGGTCCTTTACTCTGGCTTCCCACTCTTCAGTCAGTTAACGATGCCTGGTCATCCTTGAAGACCCAGCGTCCAGGCGGGGCCTTCGGGAAGCCTCCCGTTGGTTGACACCATCAGGCCTCTGTTGGATGTCCACTCTGCTCTGCTTGCAGCTGCTTTCCTGTAAACCAGCGTCCTCGTCTTCCCCACCAGAATCGTCTGCTTTTGGCAGTTCCTCCTTCTCCCTCTTCCAGCTGGAGTCTTCGCTTAGGAACTTCCCTGAAGGAGCAGGAACCACGCTCCCAGGACCCATTCCCACCCACTTCGAATAAACATTCCCACCTTCCTTCCCAGCATCTAGACCAGGGCCCAGCAAACAATGGTTCCTCCTTTTTTATACGAACTACCAGCTTACACTGTTTTTGTTTGTTTGTTTACATTATAAATAACTGAAAAAACACACGATGAATCCTATTTCATGGCATGTGAACATTATATGAAATTCAAATTTCAGTGTCCCTAAAGGAAGTCTTTTTGGAACACGGCCATGCTCGTTTGTTTACTTATTATCTATGGCTGCTCTCTGTGACAACAATGTGTAGAGTAATTGTGGTTTAGAATATATGGCATAGAAAATATTTATTCTCTGGCCCCTGATAGGTTTGCTGACCCCTGATCTTGACAAATCTCCCTTCTTCCTCCCAGCAAAACCAAGGAAGGCCCTCCTCTTCCTCCCTTCAAAGGTGCACCTCTTCTGTGAGCCCCTCCCTGTATAAGCACCTCACTGGAATCAATCCCTTCACAGCCAGATTGTTGACACCCCACAACTGACTTTCTTTCTGCCTTTCTGCGTACTCACTCTCAGCCTCACTATTCTGTCCTCATCTTTAAGTTCCTCAGCCTCTGTTCAGACGCCTCTCCTCTCTACCCTCCGAGCAGGTAATCACATCCATCAGTGGGACTTCAAATAATATTCCCGTGCTAACGTTTCCCGAGGTTATCTTCAGATCTCCAGCCCTGACTTCTCCAACATACCAGTGTTAAGTTGTCATCAATAATCTTCTCAGTTTTAATGGGTCCTCCAGGGAATGGTGGTTTTCCCCCTCATAAATCTGTCCTTATTTATTTACTAATTTTTATTTTCTGGATTATCAAGTTTATTACAAAATTTGAGAGAAGCAAGTGCTTTAATAAGAACCCCACAGACATAGGAGCAGAGGAGAACAGGAGAGGAAAGGGACCCAAGAGAAAGTCCAGTCTCTTGACTTTCTGTTTCTTGAATATTTTCATTCAAGTCACCCCATTCTCCTTGGACTGTACCTGGCTTCTAAGTGGCTTGGCCACATCTTGAGGTGGATGGCAACCAGCTTCCCGGATGAAATGTACACAAACCTTGGCAGTGAATGGGCTCCTTCCTGAAGCCCAGACAGGGAACTTTTTGATTAACTTCTTATAAGGTTATAAATATATATAAAATCAATCAACTAGACAGGGTACAGTGAACCCGTGTTTTATCTACAACAGTGGTTTTCTCTCAGTTTTTACTTCAAGAATCTATTACACTCAAAAATGAGTGAGGTCTCCCAGGGATTTCTTCGTGTGTTTTTTTTGTTTGTTTGTTTACGTAATATATATCTATATTTATCTTATTAAAAATTAAAACCTATAGGATGCTTCAGTAGCATTTTTTATTTCTAATTTAAAAAGCTGTAACAATTTCTGGCTTTTAAAGAGCTCATCGTGTTTACACTTAAAATAACCAATTACTTTTTCTTTAAACCTTAAATGATTGGTCTCAAAATTAGGCTGCAAATTAATAAGCGCTATAATAGTATAAAAGCATGTCTTTGCATAAGGCTCAGTAAGGTACGTTATTAGCATCTGTAAAGCTGAAGGAATGATTGTTTTTGGCATATTTCCACTTCTTATTTGCAGTTTGGCCCGGTTTCTTTCGAGTGAATTCTTCCCTTCTATGGGTCAGAGGACTCATTGATATGTCAGTTAAATAGGAAAATTTCAGTGTGATTGAGAAAGCAAATCTTGTAATCAACTTTTCTAAAAATATATATATTTTATTCTTCAGAGTATTATAGATGTCCCCCATTTTCCTTCATTTTCCTCCTTGACTTCTCCATCCCCCCTCCCCCCTGCCCCGGCAGCCATCTCTCACCCAACCTAAGGCCTTCACC
>PVJN01005220.1:0-83910 GCA_004026805.1 Lasiurus borealis | reverse complement strand
CTGCCTCGCAAACTCCTAGCCATCCTAAGGGTCCAGCTCCAAGTTTAATGATTAATACAATGCTTGGCATATATTAACTGGCCCTCCTGAAATAATGAAAGAGTTTCAGTTCCCTCTGAGAAAGTTAACTAGTGTGTGTGTGTGTGTGTGTGTGTGAGAGAGAGAGAGAGAGAGAGAAAGAGAGAGAGAGAGAGAGAGAGTTCCTCAGCCTCACTGTGAGCCCGTATTCCCCAGAGATTGGGGGACCCACAGGACTCCTCACATTCCTGAAATCCTGCATTGCATATGCCAAGGGAAAGAATAAAGCTCAGGGGGAAAATGCTCTTTTTTAATGATTTGAAAACAAAATAATTACCCACTTTCCCGTTTCAAAAACCTACCTATCAGATTGCTTTGCCTGCAGTCATAGAAAGGCCAGGCCAATAATAATAATAATAATAATAATAATAATAATAATAATAATAATAATAAAGTTACAGAGGGAAAATGACATCTCTGAAGTTGGCATCATAAAATAAAGTAAACCCCAATGAGGTTCCGAAATAGCCCTCTTACCCTTAGGAATGATGTCAATGAATGGATGAGCCATCTGCAAGCTCTGCTGACCCTATTGCCCGAGAAGAGGAAGATGACAAAATGTTCTCTGACTATAAAAGAGGACAGAGGACAGGTAATTGCTAGAGAGACTGATGGACAAGGCGCACAGCCCCTGTCATGCCCCGGGGTTGGGGGCAGATGAGCTCTATCGCATTACTTCCACCTCAGCACGTCACCTCATTTACTCGCTAATCAGGCAGAATTAAATATTTCACATTATCTTCCTCAGTCCTGCATGGGATCAGATGAAAACCCAGGGCTCGAAAAATCTAATTGTCACTGCCGACCAGAAATGTCACCCTCCCTTTGAAGAACGGAAACAGGGCCAAACACGAAGCTGGTTTTTCCATTTTCCTGAAGCGCTGTCCCTCAGCCAGAACCGGCCATGCATCTCCCCGTGTCCAGGGCAGCACCTTTTAGGGACGCCCGAGGACCCCTGGACCTTGCCCTGCCTTGGAACGCAAGGATGGCCAGGAACGAAAAGAGGAGGAGAGGGATGGAGGTGGGATGTAGAGAAACAACAACTCTAAACCAGAGCAGAGTCGAGACAGCAAAATCTGAATCTCGATGTGGTGCTCATGGGCCCAGACAGCACCTGGTTGGAGAGACAGGAAATAGTCCCTTTCCCAGTAAGAAGGGCTGGTATGACGTGGTAGCCGTTTTTCACCATCTACAACTAAGACTTCTTTCCCTCTCAGCTCCTGCCCCTGCGCCTCCCTCCTTCACGGTCCTGGGTGGCAGTGTGATACCGTGGCAGCTCCTGGCCTGCTCCTGGCCGCTGCGGTCACACTCTGGGGAGCAGAGCTGCCGGGACTCGACTGTGGGTCTTCTATGTGGTCCCCACTGTGTGGCGCTGTCTCCAGGTAGACCTGAAATTGGGAGGAGGTGGGAAAACCACATCCTAGTGAGCAGGAGCCGTGCCCACCCTCCTTGGTGCCCGCTGGTGATGGAGGTGGGCGGGAAATGAGTACAGCTTCGTAGTGCACAGCCTGGGGAGCATGTGCCTGCCCTCTGTGTGACAGTATGTGTGCTGTGAGTTAGCGGCATATTATCCGTGTTGACATGCTCCGTGTGATTAAACGGCTAGTGGCATGAATGCCATGTGTTTACATGTGCATGTGTGTGTCAGTAGAATGTGCTAGAGTGGGACAGTTTAAAGAGGTGATTAGTCAGTCTCACTTTTCCTCCTCCCCATCCCATTCCTTTCAAAACTAGAGGAGTGCTCTGTACTATGGTGCAACCCCTGAAAAAGCTGTGTGATTTGGGGTTAGGGGGACGGGGGGCCCAGGGGTTAGGTGAATTACATCTCTCCTAAAAGATTCTCTAAAACCTGTAAGTTTTATATCCTTTTCCTTCTTTGGTCTAAAAATAAAAATTGGCCCCTTTTAAAAACACTTTAGCTAATGACCCACTGAGCCGTCAAGAAAGGGCAAAGTAAAAACACCACTTTTGGGTGGGGTGGCAGTAGGTTGTGTTGTTTTGCTTCAACTGGTGGTGTGACAAGGTGTTCGGCCTTGGGGTGGAGTTAAATAATCTACATATATAAAAGCCTAAGTGACCATCCGACCATTTGACCGCCCGACCGGTAGCTATGACACACAATGACCACCAGGGGACAAATGCTCAACACAGGAGCTGCCAATCGACAGCAACTTTGCAGAGTGCCCTCTCGCACTCCAGGATCCCTCGGGGGGATGTCAGACTGCCGGTTTCGGCCCATTCTCCACAGGCCAGGCCAAGGGACCCCACCTGCTGGAGAGACCCCTCTCACTCTACAGACACCCTTCAAGCCCCTGCACCATCCCAGATGTAGGGGCCAAAGAGGGACCAGGGACCACGAAAGGTTGGCTCTGGGGCATGTCCGGCCCCTGTCGCCCAGTCCCACCCTGACAGCCATCTTCTTATTAATTTCCTTTCAATGCCTCTAAGTAATAAAATAAACAAAAACTGGGAAAAGAAAGCTCATGGTTACATCTGCTAGATGACTTTCCCATAACTGTTTTGTTCCCAGTAAGGAAAATGTTTTTCCCTACTTACTCCTCACTTTTAGTTTTAGCACATGCGATCTAATTGCGTAGAATACTTTGTAAGTGAACAGACTGCATCAAAGACTTAACATTTACGACTTCCCTCAGTAGTCCAAAGGCCTATTGGATTGCCTTCCTTCCTTCCTTCTTTTTAAATTATGAAATGTTTTGATTATACTGAAAAGCATGAAGAATAATATCATGCACACCCATGGATCCACCACCCAGCTTTGTTAATTCTTAACTTTTTGCTATTTTTGCTTCAGGTAGTTTTTCATAAATAAAACATTACAAACACAATATGACCTTTTTGCTTAAGGAGTTTAGTGCTATGAAGATTCAGCCTCTATCAGAACCTAGCTTGTAGGATACTTGAACAGAAGAGTAGTATTATTTGTAAAAAATTTCTCTTGATCTCTGCCATCCTGCAGGTTTACTATAGTATGTCCAGATCTGAATTTATTCTTATTTATACTGCTGATGACTTTGCTCTTCCTGAATCTCAGTATTTGGGTTTCTCATCAATTCTGAGAAACCTTAACCAAATTATTACTTAACTCCCTCCTATTTTCTCCATCCTCTCCTGAAATCCCTACTAGGTATATGCTAGACCTTCTGGAGATTATAATACCAGAGGCAGGAAGAAGTGTCCATAGACTGTTGCACTGATCTGGTGAGAGATTATGGCCTGAACTAGAGAGGTGGTAATGGGATGTTGAGAAGTGGGTTGAAGAACTCCTAAGAATTCAGAGGACACAATAGTAGTTCATTTCCTTTTTAAGAAGTTGGGTGTTGCCGAAACCGGTTTGGCTCAGTGGATAGAGCATGGGCCTGGGGACTGAAAGGTCCCAGGTTCGATTCCGGTCAAGGGCATGTACATTGGTTGCGGGCACATCCCCAGTAGGGGGTGTGCAGGAGCCGGCTGATCGATCTCTCTCTCTCATCGATGTTTCTGGCTTTCTATCCTTTTCCCTTCCTCTCTGTAAAAAGTCAATAAAATATATTAAAAAAAAAAAAAGAAATACGAATACCCTTTAAAAAAAAAAGAAGAAGAAGTTGGGTGTTGGGGGCCTAAGCAAGATGTTTATTTCATGGTCAAAACAAATAGCTCATTCCTCCAGTCTCAGCATTTTCTTTTTTTGAGTCCCAACTCACCTAAGAGCTAAGACCTACTCCCATTAGAAACAGCTCATACCATCAGTGATTCTGCAGGAGGCACAGGAAGTAATTTACACAAATAAAATGAAATGAAATGATGCTCAGGTCATTGCTCTGGGCCTTTCCATCGGATGTCCTGGCTGCTCTTTGGGGAATCCCTGATCCATGCAACAGAGAAGCCTTTGGAGCAGAAATGCATCCTGCACTTGAAGTCAATAATATTTGAGGGAAACTTGCAGCATACTGCGAGCTCTGGCATGTCGCCCTTCCACCTATGCACGGACACTAGCTTCCTCCCAATAGAAGTAGCTTCACGTAACTACAGGCTCTTCCCCAATAAAGTGACAAATGAGCCAGTTTGGGATGAATGTGAGTTGTGTAGACAGGAACACCAGGTATCCCAGCCAAGGCACACACAGTCCGTGCGAATCACCCACACCAGCTTTCAGCAGCAGGAGTCGCAGAACAATCGCTCAGTTCCTTCCTTCATTTTTACTGTGTAGACCTGGCCCAAGACCCAAGAGCGAAGCGGCAACTCGAAGGAAGCAGCACATTATAAATAACCCAGAGGAGCCTTTTATAACAGCAACTGCCTGCTGACTTTGTGGCCTAACAGCTCCAGCAAAAAGGATATAAGCACAATATTGGGCAATGACTAATTACTCAAAATTTTGGGCATCAGCAGAAGTGGAACCTGCGGTTGGTGCTAATATTATCAAATGCCTTTCTGTTTAATAATCTGGTAGCTCTTGGTTATTTAGCGTGCAATTTTCACGGAGAACAATGATTTTATTTCAAGTGCCTCTCACTGAAATGAAAAAAAAAAAGCAGCTGTTAGGAGATGAACATTTGGCAGAAAATATTTCAGTGGGATCATTTGTGAGATACTAAATCATACTGGATTAACTGTTTTCTGTCTAGAATAGTGGAGTCACGAAGAAGAAAGATCGCTGACCACAGAAGACAAGGCCGGTCTTTAGAAGCCAGTGAATCACTAGCAGACATTTTAGTTTTAAGTGCCATTTATTCACCAATATATAAAGTTATTTATATACAAAGCTTCCATTAATGTTGCCTGAAGAATGGGCCTTTTTTATTCCAGTGTTAGCTCATACTCAGGATTCTCCTTCTCTTTCATTAATAATTGAATTCTTTAAATTATAGAATACATTAGTCCACCGCAGACATTTGGGGCAGAATGAGGTTTGAAGTCTCCGCAGGCCATTCTCTGTGGCCAGCCAGACAGAAGAGCCGTGAGGGTTGTGACTGGCAGTGGCGCCTGCTGAGCACGTTAACCCTGACCCTGAACCTGAAGAAGGGCAAGGGCTGCCCAGTGGGCTCCGGGTCCCAGGGTCTCCCCACTCTCAGGTTGCCAGCGAAGCCGAATCCCAGGTTGACAATAGACCCTCATGTGCTCTGCAGGCTGGCCAACCTCTGGTCACACTGGTGCGACAGTGGAGGCACAGTGACATCATTACATGCTGTGGGCACAGCCAGATGCAGCCAAAACACATTATGCCAGAGCTGCTTTCATGTGGCCATGCTGATTCGGGAACATTTTTAATATTCAGTTATAACTAAAACATAACTTCTCCTCTTTTCTAAACTATCAAGCAATGTATTTGGGGTGGAGTGGGAGATGGGTAAACATTTAAAATGGACAGTTTTCAGAGATGGCTGAGGATCGCCACAGGGGGAGGCCCAGGCTCGAACTGAGGGTGACATGAGTGCAGAAATGGGGTGGGTTAAGAGATATCTGTTCTGCATGATATTAGTCTACTGAGACAATATGTCTGCATTTTTAAAAAATATATTTATTTTTTTTATTGATTTTTCACAGAGAGGAAGGGAGAGGGATAGAAAGTCAGAAACATTGATGAGAGAGAGAGATCGATCAGCCGCCTCCTATACACCCCACACTGGAGATGTGCCCGCAAGCAAGGTACATGCCCCCGACTGGAATCGAACCCAGGACCTTTCAGTCCACAGGCCGACGCTCTATCCACTGAGCCAAACCGGTCTCGGCTGTCTGCATTTTTTAACATGGCCATGTTTATGCAAGTGCTAGCCCAAAACAGCTTCATCAAAATGCCCCGTTTCCATGCTGGTGTGACTGGCCAGCCCAGAACCCCTCCAAACCCAGAAGCTGAGAGTGGACCCTGAGACACTGAGACACAGAGTCAGGCCCCAGATGGATCCAACAAATGACCTGTCAATAGGGAACATTGATATCTTGAGCTAGGAGCCATTGGTCACCAACAATGGAGCCCAATCAGTCCATGGTGCTGACCTTGGAGACAGAACACCACAACCATATACATTCATGTGGGTTGGGATGGGCTGGTGTGTTTTTTTGTTGTTGTTGGTTTTTTTTTTGCCTTTGACTCCATTTTAAAACAAATTGAAGTGATATACTTATTATGATCATCTGTACTCCTACAAATGATTACTAAATACTTCTGGGCACCAGTAAGTGGAAAGAGAATCTGGCAGTTCTGGGATGACGTTTGGTGGTTTTTCTTATCCTCTTGTAGTTGAATTTTAATCAATATAGTGTCATTTTTTAATACCGCTTACACTCTTTTTGGGCAGTGACATGCTGCCCTGAACGTATGTATCCTCCCTCCCCTGCATTGATTTTGTTCTCGACCCCCCAGTGACCCCTCTGTTTTCATCCATCTAAATGAAAGAAGGCTGCAGCCCCATAAACCTCGTTCCAGATGAAAATGCATAATTCAAGAGAAATACTGATGTCAAAGAAGAGAAGGCACACCAATTTGTGTCAGCAGTTGCTGTAAATTAAAGAGGAGTACAAGGAGAGTTTAATGTAATGTAGATTTGGAAATAAAATTAGAACCAATATTTAGGCAGTCCTCCGCCTCTTTTTCCCCTGCTGTGACATGAAGGATTGACTCCCGGCTGAAGTATCTAACGTAGTTCATTTTTCTTTTTCGCTGGAACTTTTCCCCCCATAAAACGTTACATGTTTATCTTCTAAAATCAGATCTTTTCACCTTCTCCGTTCGAATCTCAGCAGAGCGGTCAGGAGGAAGAGTCCAAGTTTTCGCTTTGTCTTCCACACTCATCATGTGTGCAGCACAGAAGGGACCCCTGCCATGTCAAGTCTCACTATTAATTCTTAATTCATAACTGATTCTAATGTGGGTGTCACCCCGTGGCTAATTTTCTCTTTCTAAAGCCGGAAAGTAAAAGGTTGATAATGAACATGTCACACGTGTGCTACACACTCCTGAGAATTCTGTAGCACACATGCTCCCCTTTAAAGGCGTTACGGTGAGAAGCTTCACATTTAGTCCCATCAAAGTGCCACTGTTCAGAACCTTCAGGTGGGTGGGGGGTGGTATCCGAATGTCCTTTAGAGCTGGTGTGCGTTAGAGTTGTCCACTATTTTTGCCAACTACGGCATTCCCTAGCTCGATCCACACCTTAATCACTAAACTTAGTTTTAACAGGTTCACGCTTTCCAGAAGTAAATTCCTAAGCATTGTGATTCTCAAAGTGGGCCCTGGACCAGCACCATCAGCATTATCTGGGAACTCATTAGAAACAAGTCCCGAGCTCCACCCCAGGTTTAAGGATCAGAAACTTTGGGGGTGGCTGAAACTGGTGTGGCTCAGTGGATAAAGCATCGGCCTGCGGACTGAAGGGTCCCAGGTTCGATTCCGGTCAAGGGCATGTACCTTGGTTGCGGGCACATCCCCAGTAGGAGGCGTGCAGGAGGCGGCTGATCGATGTCTCTCTCTCATCGATGTTTCTAATATTCTATCCCTCTCCCTTCCTCTCTGTAAAAAATCAATAAAATATATTTTAAAAATAAATAAATAAATAAACCCTCCAGGCAATTCTGAAACACCCTCTAGTTGGAGAACCACTAACTTAGAAGACGAAATAGTGCCTTCGTTGAGAATAGTCAGAGGTTTGCTACAGATTTTAAAACTATACAAAAACAGAAGCTTCAAAATCTTCGTGAGCAAAGTTGAAGTCAATGCATGGCCTCTCCAGGGGGCTGTGTCAGTGGAGACTGGCCTTCAATAGAGGGGGTGTCACTCCTGCCACCTAGCCATGAACTTGAGCAAGTTCCTCTCACACTTGGTTTCTCATCTGGAAAATGAAAGGCCCGCCCTATCTACACCACAGGGTTCTAATGAAATTCAAAATGAAACATGCTCTGTAAACCAGAAAGCACTGTGAAAAAGTGACAGTCATGTCATTCTGCAACAGGATTCTGGCAGTCCGAGCGCTGTGTCAGGCAGAGTTGGGAGAAGGTAGATCCATCCCTTTGTCTACATAATGACTGACTCTCCACCTTGGTGGATGTGCCTCAGACTCTGTCATGTAAGCCCACCGATTTATCTGGTGTTAAGATAGGAAAACCAGTGGCTACAAGGGGCTAGAAAAATATATCCATTTTCAGACATGCTGTTTTCTATGGAAAGCTCTAATGATTGTTTAAGAGCGTCGGCCTGCGGACTGAAGGGTCTCAGGTTCAATTCCGGTCAAGGGCATGTATCCTGGTTGCGGGCACATCCCCAGTAGGGGCATGCAGGAGGCGGCTGATTGATGTCTCTCTCTCTCATTGATGTTTCCAACTCTCTATCCCTCTCCTTTCCTCTCTGTAAAAACTCAATAAAATATATATTTAATGATTGTTTAGGACACACATGTATGTGGGCACTGAAGCTCTCATGCCCAGAACTTGCCACACACCAGCAGTGAGTCTGTAGTGAACCTCCCTTCTCAGTCCTGTGTGAGGGAGTCATAGCCTTCGAGAAGGAAGCTAAGTGTCCACTGCCACATATTAATCATTGCAAAGAGGACCTAAAAGAAAATATAGGGTGTCCCCCCAAAAAATATACACACTTGAACAGCTGATAGCCCAATTTTGAAAATTAAATGTATTTTAATAAATACTGCACTTAAAATTATTCCAAGTGTGCGTGTACATTTTGGGTAGAAACTCTATATATAGTTATGGAAGGAGATTTGGCTTTAGGTGGTAAACACACAATGCAATATACAGATAGTGGATTATAGAATTGTATATTTGAAACCTATATAATTTTATTAACCAGTGTTAATATTTTTTAATATTTTTTAAAAAGAAAATCCCTCACGCAAACCAAATCTATAGAAACCAAGATTTACGAGCCAGAACAGTTCATGTACCTGTGCTTGAGAAGAATGCGGGTGGGTTATACCTTAAAAGTTAGCCTTTACTAACAACTCCACCAAAGGAATTCTTTTTTTTTTTTTTTAATATATTTTATTGATTTCTTACAGAGAGGAAGGGAGAGGGATAGAAAGTCAGAAACATCGATGAGAGAGACATCGATCAGCTGCCTCCTGCACTCCCCCTACTGGAGTTGTGCCTGCAAGCAAGGTACATGCCCCTGACCGGAATCAAACCTGGGACCTTTCAGTCCACAGGCCGACGCTCTATCCACTGAGCCAAACCGGTCTCTGCAACCAAAGGAATTCTTAAACAGCAAGCCTCTGGTGCATTTATCATTTAACTTAAAACTTCATAGAGTGGTCAGTGAACATATTTGGGCAGGAAGGAAGCTAAATCTGTTGCCTCCGTGATTATTGGGAATGCGGTAATAAAACAGTTCCCACCAGGCCAACATGAATTTCACTTTTCACAAAAAGAGCCAGCTAAAATCAAGAGCTAGGTCTGAATATAATTAGTTAATTATGATTCAGTTGTTGGTTAATTATGGAATTAAACTATGAAATGATTTTGCTCCAAAAATGTGTGCCTATTTAACAAATCTATATTAACAGAAAGCATCACATGGGGGTAGAATATGAATGAAGAGTGACTGTTGGCAGGTACAAGGTACCTTTAGGTGGGGGACAAAATTTCCTAAAATTAGACTGTGTGATGGTGGTTCAACCCTGTGAATGTAGTCAAGAACACTGAACTGTGTACTTTAAATAGTCATATTACATAGTATGTGAATTATATTTCATTAAAGCTGGTTTTTAATCAAATAATTAATAAATTGTAGAGCCAATGAAAATATTGTGCCTACTTAAAAGACAGAAATAAAAAGCACATCAAAACTTCGCTGCATGTAGTTTCATAATTAATATGAAATAAATGGCAGAAAATATTTGCTCTTTTAATCACAAGAGCATTTTAAAAGAGACAACCTCAGCCTAATAATTGAAATTTAAATATAATAAATTAAAGTGGCTAGTGGTAAAAGTCAAAGTCCTTGCCATTTATGACATAGTGATTTGTCATGTTCCCTACAGATTTATTTGGAATAAAAATCAGCAGCACTTACACAATAATGATAAGAAAACTAGGTTCTCATGTCCATCATGATGTTCCTAAAATGATCTGTTTGGGGAAGGTTGAGGTTGAGAGGATGTGATCTCATCCTTCTGATGCAAGTATGTGCTGATAAGAGGAGACAGAACTGGTCAGATCTGGGCTGTGAAGCAGAAGCTAATGTTTTGTGTGAGCAGCTCGTAGCTCATGTATGATTATCGGACAGACCACTCAGTCTTGTCTGCCTAGGAAAGAAGACAGGCTAGACCACACAGTTCCGATGTCCTTGTAAAAGTCCTCACTCCAGGGTGTGGGTTTGCCCGTGGCTTACTGGTAGCCATGGAGACCTTGGATGGAGGTAAACAAGAGAGGAACAGGGCGGGAGATGCAGAAGTTTCTGGCTCAGTGGAAACAAATCGGGGAGCTACCAACACCTGCCAAGTGTGCTCTGCAATTGAGAGGTTGCTGATTGGGGCTTTGTAACTCACCCAAAGCCCCGGATACTGGCAGTTCTTTGGGACAAGAGGCTCTACTTCTCTGTTCCTTAGCCTTTATTTCATTAGTCACCAGTCCCTCCAAGGAGTGTTTTAGGATTTTTATTTTCCCTAATTGTCCTCTTCTCCCATGAAACTTTAATGTTCTATTTATTTCTCCATCTCTCTATATCTGTTTATGTACCGTGGCCCTTTGGAGAGCCACCAATCATTGTATCAAAGATTTTTCTCTACCTCCTGCCAGAATGAATTTTCACCCCCATGGGGAGATGTGCCCCAACTGAGAATGCATCCGCTGGAGAGAATGAAGGGTCTAAGAGGGTCTTTCTCTTTCTATTCATACTTGAGTGAGTGGTGAAGTCAGTCACGCGGAGAAGGTGAACCAGGTGACTCAATGTCCATCACTAACTAGGATAAGCACCAACTTCAGGCTCCAACACAACTAGAGAATGTCCTCCAAGATCACACTGTCCCCACACCACCCGCTCAGCCTCCCTGCCACCCTCCAGGCTCCGCCACCACCTCCTCTCCCTGGGCAGCAGCCCTCCTGGTGGAGGTGCACAGGTCACCCTCTTCCCAGGCCGTCCTCCAGCCCCTCCCAGCTCTAGGCCTCTCCCAAAAGCCTTACCCATTTTTCTCCCTCTGTTCCTTCTCCTCTACATCCCCACCCACCTCCCACCCAGACCCAATGAGAGCAGGAGGTTTACCAGGCTCTCTCAGTCCTGCACCGGCTAGAGGAACCTTTAAACTCTTCACTTACACTTCTATAATGTCCTCCTCATAACCTCATAAAGTACCTCCCCTGCCCCCACAGGGGAATGGGTTTCAGAGACCCTGGCCACTGCTAGAACTCTGTAGCCTTGTAATCAAAAGCTACAGGACCCTGGCTTCTGCCTCTTCCTGGCTGCGAGCCTTCCTGGATGCCCTCATCCTTCTACTCTGCGCTGGGAGCACAAGGCGGGCACGGCATAAACCCCTTGCCCTGGGACCCAAGGGGTCATTTCCTAGAATCCTGAGCCTCTTTGTTCCTTAGAACCCTTGTCTGGCCCCTTCTGACCCTGGTCATGGGCTTTCATTTTCAAAAACATTATTAGCTCATTAAAGGGCCTCCAGATGACACCACCTAGTCTGTCTCACCTTTGTTAAACACAGTTCTGCTCCAGGCACTGGGCTAGGCCTTCTCACATACATTATCTAATAACTCGCTATTTACAATAGGCCTACCTCATAGGTCACAGAGAAGTTGAGTGACTTGCCAGAATGGTGAAATCAGGGCTCCAATTCGGGTCTGTCTCATTCCAGACCAGTTACCGCATTGTCCCCCTTGAGGAAACATGTTCCCAGCCGTGTAGACAGGGGTTTCCCTGTAGGTGTAACGATAATGAATTTGCCATTCTTAGAAGATGACACAGCTAAGAAAGAGGGGAGAAGGCAGGTTTTAAGCCAGGCTTGTTTGCTTTCCCTCTGTGCTGCTTCCCCAGGGGTCATGACACCATGTCTCCTGCCGGTCCATGACTATCCCTCCCGGGACAAAGAATTACTTTTACTTTCCCAGGCCCGACCACACATTCATGCCTCCACCTCCTGCAGACAGGAACAAGGCAGAAGCCCTGTTCTTAGAACGTGGAAGGAAGAGCAAAGAGGAACAGGACAGCCAGAGGGCTTAGGTAGAAGGTTTAGGAAGGGGAGAGGCACAGAGCAGTAAGGGATTCTCCTGGGTCCCTGTGTCTCTCTGACTTCCTTCTTTGTCTCTATCATAGGTCCCTCTTTCTTCTCCTGCCCCAATGATGCTGACCACAACCAGCTCTCTCTCTTTTCCTACACTTGTTCTCTTTCCTTAGATTCCTCCATTTTCTTTTGACCTGTTGATCCCCTAATAACCTCTCTTCCTTCCTTCTCTGGCTTTCATCTGAAGTATTCCCAAAACCTTTGCTTCCTTTGCACCCCTAGTCTTCTTTACCCCAGCTTGCCACCAACCTGGCCTGAGGGTAAGCCACCTCAGCAGCTGGGGTGGCCCTGCCTGCATGAGGTGGACAGCAGCAGGGACCCTGGTAGGTTTATGTTGTTCTCTTTGCCTTTTCTGATGCTCTTGCAATCTTCTTTTATTTATTTATTTTATTTTTTTAAAAGAAATTCACTTGAGATTTAGTCATGTTTCATCCCATCTACCTTTTCCCCGGCTTCCAAAGCCACAAGCCTGGCTGAGGAATTCAGGTCCCCGGTGCCGGCTTTGGATGGCTTTGTGCAGGGAGACGTTTCTAAAAGAAAGTGGGATCTACTTGTCAGATGGAATGCGTTAAGCCATCGAGGAGGAATGCGAGGGCTTTAACTGTTGGGTCCCTCAGCAGTTTGAGGGATGAATCACCCAGTGTGGGTAGAGATTCCTAACAAATGAAGCCTCCTGATGACATAATTTTTGCAAGATCGTCTGAGATCTATTGTAACTGCCTGATTTCATCACATGGGGTTTTCCTCCCCAACCACACTTAACACTCCTCATGCCTTCCAGCTCATCCATTTCTCTATCATCTGGAATTTGACAAACGGAGGCCTTCAGAAGTCTGTCTCATTGTCATTCCTCCTCCAGGGCATCTTGACAGCATGTGCTCCTCATCGAAGGCCAAGGACAAGAGCCTCTAGCGGGGTTTCCTAACCCAGGCTCCTAGGTCCAGGGGAAACACAGAGTTTTTAACAGAGTGCCAGTCAGCAAATATGTGCTGACTTAGCTAATACCTGAGTTGAGTCCAAGGAAGACTTGAGGCCAAGGTATCTCCATGAATGAAGACCCGAAGTCCATGAATGAAGACCCAAAGTTCAATAATGGATAGGATGAACAGATGAAACTGGAAAAGCGGACTAGGGAGCCTTGTGTGCCATGCTGAGGAGCTAAAATTTTACCCTAAGAAAGATGAGAAACATTGAGAGAGCTTTCTGGAATGGAATGGAAGTGAGGTGGCCATATGTACAGCAGTGTCATGAATGGATTGGAAGGGGCCAGACTGGAGGCAGGGAGACTAGTTAGGAAGTTAATGTGGTCCTCTAGAGGTGATGTGACCAGGAAGTAGGGCAGTGGGAGTAAGGATGGAGATGAGAAGACAGATTTGAGAAATATATACACTGAAACTTGGCAAGCAGAGGTTAATTAGGTATAAGGGAGAGAGATATTTGGAAGACCCCCAGATTTTCAATGTGGAGCTGCCACAAACTGAAAAGGTAAGAAGAGGTCCATGTTCAGGAGGTTATGGATTTAGATCAGGCATGTTGAGTTAAGAGTACAGGAGGCTGGTGGAACAGACTCACAGCTAGATATATGAATCAGAAGAGAGAGAAAAGTCTGTGCTATGTATGTGGTGAGTGTGCATAAAGTTTAAACTATAACTGCAAAGTACTTAAGTCACTCAAGAAATTATGGGGAATGAGAAGGGAAATGGGCCAAGACAGAACCCAAGAGAATATCAGCATCAATGGGGCAGGCGGAAGAAGAGGGACCTATGATAGAGACAAAGAAGGAAGGTCAGAGAGACACAGGGACCCAGGAGAATCCCTTACTGCTCTGTGCCTCTCCCCTTCCTAAACCTTCTTCCTAAGCCCTCTGGCTGTCCTATTCCTCAAAAACAAACACCTTTACATCCTTAACTCCCCACAGCCCTCGCAGGCGAAAGCTGCTCCTGACCCCAAACTTACAACCATCCCTCCTGTACCATCCTGTAGAGACTCCTACATCTCTGAGGTTCATGCACTTTAGTTATAAAGCCTTGACCTCCTTTCCTGATGATTCTGTGTTTCTAAGACTCTGGCATCTACATCACCACGTTCTCTCCATTCCAATGCTACCATCATGTAGGATGAGCCGTCACCAAGTCTCAGAGTTCCTAGATGCCCTCACCTGCTGTGACTCTTCACTTTCACTGCAGCCCCCCACTCCCATGGTGACTCCCAGGAAATGGTAATACCTGGCACTACTTCACTTCTGTGGGAATAAACCCCACTTTCTACTCTGACCACAACCAGCTCTCTCACCTCTCTTCTTACACTTGTTCTCACTTTCCTTAGATTCCTCCATTTTCTTCTGACCTGTTGATCCCCTAATAACCTCTTCCTTCCTTCACCCAGGCTGGACTCTGGCTTTCATCTGAAGTATTCCCAAAACTTTTGCTTCCTTTGCACCCTAGTCTTCTCTCACCCCTGCCCATGGAAACTCTCTTCTCAGAAAATGGAACCCAATACAGAGGGACATCATTGGAAAGTCACAGTCTTCACTCTCTCGTCCCTGTCATTCTTCATCGTTAGAGAAAACATAAGCCCTTCTTATCCGGAAATAGGGCAATTTAAGCAATAGTCAAAAGCCCAGTCTCTCTCTCCCGAAATAGCTTCTCCACCTGCTCTGTTGCTGGGTCTCCACAGATGTCCTTGGTACCACTCTTGACTGCCATTTACCACCTTTATTTTCACCTTGGGCGAGTTATTTAACCTCCTTGAGTCCTAGTTAACTGGCTCTACCAGGACCTCAGACCAGAACTTTCTAGAACTCAGGAGTGTGAAGGCCCTGGGGAGAGCAGGAACTTCAGAATGCCACATCCATTCTGTAAGAGCAGCTCGTCCTTAAGAGGAAATCATTGTGAGAACACAATGAATAGTAACTGCATGGGTATTTCTGTTGAAGAAGGAAGAATTATGCCATCACCCCCTTTGGCACAAAAATAATTTTCAGTAAAAGGTTAAAACCATCATGTTGTATCAATGAGAACGATTCCATTATTCCAAGAATGATTGATTGGAAAGTACTTTACTTGCAGGAAATCATAGTGATACAATACAGCTTCCACTTTTAAAGCACTTTCCATTAAAAAAATTATACCTGTCTCTAAAAATAGTTCTACTGAAGAAGTGAATCAATAGCCGAGTAATTTATTGGCACTTGGAGGCCCTGTGGCATAAACAGATTCAACACAATGGGACTATCGAGTAGCTCCGGCTGTAGCAACCTAACCTCCATGTTCATGACAAACCAAGTGACATGCAGTTCAGAGAGAGTCACCTGGCCACCTTGGAAGAGAAGAACACAATGGAACAGGACCAGTTAGTCAAGGTCAACACAAAGCACTGAGTGACACAGTGAGAGAGAGGGGACAGAGATGTGGTCGCTGCCCTCTGTTTTCAAAGTGAAAAATGGTGATGTAGATGCCAGAGTCTTAGATAAACAGGCTGCACAGAAGAGCACAATATCTCAGATGTCCTAGGAGGAGTGCAAAGTACTATGAGCTATTGAAAGGGAGAGATTCGTTTCAGCATGCTTTCCTTCCTTCTTGCCTTCCTGCCTGCCTGTCTCCCACAACCATTTACCATGTGCTGTGATGTGAACAGAGCATGGACTCGACTGGGTCTGGATGCAAATTGCAGCTCTGCCACTAACTGTGTGACCCTGGACAAGTTATTTAATGTCTCTAAGACTCAGCTCCCTCAAGTTTCAGGGGGTCATTAAAAAAGATGAAATGAGCCGAGACCGGTTTGGCTCAGTGGATAGAGCGTCGGCCTGCGGACTGAAAGGTCCCAGGTTCGATTCCAGTTGGGGGCATATACCTTGCTTGCAGGCACAACTCCAGAAGGGAGCGTGCAGGAGGAGGCTGATCGATGTCTCTCTATCATCAGTGTTTCTGACTTTCTATCCCTCTCTCTTCCTCTCTGTAAAAAATCAATAAAATATATTTTTTTTAAAAAAACTTAAATAAAATAAAATAAATAAATAAAAGGTGAAATGAGGTCAGTCCTGCGTGTGTATGAAAGTACCCGGCTTTGCTGCCTCCTGAAACAGAGCAAACAGTAAAAGTTCACTCCTATCCTCACCCTTCTCCTCCTCTGTTAATGTTCCACCCCTTTCTTGCTTAAATTTCAGAGCGCTTTCCCACTGGTGGAGGGAATGTGACTTTTAAGATAGCGTGTCCGTGTCCTGGTTTTGATGTCTTTGGGCTGGTGGTCCATCAGATAGGAGCCTCCCTGCTGCTTTGTGGTTTTGGACTCAGGGCCGACTGCTACCCTCTTTATGACAAGACTGTGGAGCTCCGCCCCCAGCCAACCCTCTCACTTCTGTGAAAAGAGAAGGTGGAGACTTGGGCAACTGAGAGTTGGTCCATAATTTTTTTAGAGAAGATGGAGGGAGAGGGATAGAGAGAAAGAAGCATTATCGATCAGCTGCCTCCTGAATGCCCCCCACAGGGAATTGAGCCCGCAACTTGGGCATGTGCCCTGACCAGCAGGGAATCGAACCAGTGGCCTCTTGGTTCCTGGCTCGACACTCAACCGCTGAGCTACACTGGCCAGATAAAAATTTAAATTTTTTTAAACATAAAGATTACAGGAAAGTTGCAGTATTCCAATATACATTGTTTCACCAATTATTAGCATTTTGCCACATTTATTTCATTTCTCTCTCTCAAAATATATAAATAAACCTCTCTGCTCCTTTCCTGTCTCCTTTTGTTTTTAAATATATTTTTATTTCAGAGAGAAAGGGTGAGGGAGAGCTAGAAACTTCAATGCTGAGAGAGAATCATTGATCAGCTGCCTCCTGCACATCCCCTCTGGGGATGGAGCCCGAAACCAAGGCATGTGCCCTCACCTAGAATCAAACTGTGATCTCCTGGCCAACATTTGCCATTGAGCCATGCCCAGCCAGGCAATACTTCATATTTTTTATGCTATTATATATGATACTGGTTTTTAATTTCTTATTCATTGGTAGTATATAGAAATAAAATTGATTTTTTTTTTAAATATTGGCTTTGTATCTTGCTACTTGCTAACCCCACTATTCTTGGTGACTTTTTTGCTGGATTTCTTAGGGCTTTCTACATAGATTATGCCATCTGCAAAGGAAGAGTTTTACTTCTTCCTTTTAAATATGTATGCCTTTTCTTTCTTTTTCTTAACTTATTGCACTGGCTAGGCAATCCAGTATGATAATGAACAGAAGAAGGGAGGAGTGGGTGGAATCCTTGATTTGTTCCCAAGATTAGGGGAAAGCATTCCCATTAAGCACATTTTCCTATTAAGTGTGATGTTATCGACTTTTCATAAATGCTTTTAATATCTTCATAGTTTCCTATAATATGAATGTATTAAAGCTCAGTCATCCATTCTCCTATTTGATAGATATTTATTTCCAGTGTTTTGCCTTTTGAAACAATGCAGCAATAGCATCTTTCTACATATATCCTGGTATCAGAGGAACTTTTACCTCTGTGGACTTCGAGAAGCAAGATTACTGAGTCAAAGGACATACACGTTTTTTATCTTAACAAACACTGCATTACTCTTCTACGTTCCTACCAACAGCATGAGTACCTTCGTCCCCTCCCTCTTCATCTCTGCTGCTCTTGCTGTCAATCTTACTACTTTATCAATCTGATGGGTAAAATAGTGTTTTAATTTGCATTTTCTTTGCTAATAATTACTTTTTCATGTTTATTGCTTATTGACCATTTACATTTCCTTTTCTAAGATCACAGACCTATATATCTTTTGTCCATTTTTATCCTGGATTTGTCTTTTTCCAGCAAATCTGAAGGTATTTTTTGAATACTGGGAATATGTCATTTGTGTATTATAAGAATTTTATCAAATCTGTTTTCATTTGACTTTATTTATAATGGCTTTGGGTACATAATTTTAAAATATTTTTTAAAATTTTATGTGATTGTATTTCTTACAGTCACATCTGGAATTTGGTTTTGTATATGATGTGAGGAACCAAAACTTGGGATCTTAAGACTTTGCCATGACTCTTCATATCATGTGGCATTTTTCATATTTTCATAGTACATTCTCCACCAAACTCATAATTTCTCTGGCTCCAGACCTTTCTGCTGTCGCGTTGCTGTGCTATAATCTGAGGGGAGGCAGGAACCACGTGTGTCTCCTTCTCTGTTGTTTCCTTCAGGAAAGACCAAACCATTGCAGAGCACCTAGCAGTGCCTGACACAGCTTGGATGCTCAGAAAACATTAACAGAGGAAAGAAGGTGTGGAATGCATCCCTGTATTACTGTTGCTGCTTGGCAAGTTGAGTATCGTTTGCTTGATGTGTAAACAAGGGAAAATGCCATTTTCCTTAAAGCCATCCACTGTCTCATGAGCTCGCTCTGTTCCTTCCTCCTCCTGGGTCTTCTTTCTTCCAAGCTTTCCTTCTCTCTCTAAACCTGCTCATTCCAGGACTCCCTTCTTCACAGAGCCTTTCTTTTTTTTTAATTTTTAATTTTTTATACATATCTCCCCATTGCCCCCCCTCCCTCCCGGGCATACCCCAACCCCCCAGTGTCTATGTTCATTGGTTATGCTTATTTGCTTGATCTCTTATCTACCTCACCTAACTTTAATCTTCCTGCTGTAATTTCACAGTCACAAAGCCTTTCTTCAAAATCTTGCTTAAAATCCAAACTCTGCCTCACTATTTAGCAGTTCATCCACAATGGGTTACACTCCTTCTCTAGTACCCATCCCTCTGCTGCACCAGCTCATGAAATACGTCAGCTGCAACTGGAACAGTCTTGTAGGCCAAGGTCTCTATTAAGGCTGAAGTATAACTTCAAGATTTGTAATAAAAGCTCTTGGATAAAAAATTAAAAAAGCTAGCAAACTAGGAAAAAACTGGAAAATGGCCCTGAATGCTGTTAAATACCAGAATGATGTTTCAAAGTGAACTTATGTAATTACATTTGATTTATCTTACAATGTATTTGTTAGCCCTATCCTGGTGTGGCTCAGTGGTTTAGTGTCAACTCAGGAGCCAAGAGGTCACTGGTTCCATTCCTGGTCAGGGCACATGCCCAGGTTGTGGCTTGATTCCTAGCAGGTGGGGGCAGGGTATGCAGGAGGCAGCCAATTGATGATATTTCTCTATCATTGATGTTTCTATCTATCTCTGCCCTTGCCTCTCTCTCTAGTAACCAATAAAAACATATCTTTTAAAAAAAGAAAAAAAAACAACAAATTCTAGTTAGGGTACATTCTACAAAATACCTGACCAGTTCTCAAAACGATCAAGATCATCAAAACTGAAGAATGTCTAAGAAACTGTCACAGCCTCCAGGAACCGAAGGCGAGGTGATAACTAAGTGTAATACGGAATTCTAGATGAGATCTTAGAACAAAAAAAAAGGACATTAAGCAAAACTAGGAAAACCCCAAAAAATATGGAGTTCAGTTAATAACATATTGCTACTATCTCATTAGTTGTGACACACGTACCACAGTAATGTATTTTCAGAACTGGGTGTGGGGTATATGGAAACTCTGTCATATCCTTGTAACTTCCCTGTAAATCTACATCTATTCTAAAATAAATGTGTATAGTAGTTAAATATTGTTAAAATACACGTCTGGGGAAAAGATGAGTACACGTTTATCTCCACAACTGTGCTTTCCATTGCAGGGAGCCGGGGACAGCTTTGTGGGAGCTCTGGCCTTCTACCTGGCTTACTACCCCAACCTGTCCTTGGAAGAAATGCTCAAGAGATGCAATGTCATCGCAGCGGTCAGTGTCCAGGCTGCAGGGACACAGTCATCCTATCCGTACAGGAAGGACCTGCCACTTGATTTGTTTTGATTGCTACTACCTCAAAAATAAAAACACCCGCAAATAAAATGTTCTTGAAGGTGGCCAGTCTTCATTAGCAGCTTACTATAAAACGTCCTCTTCTCCTTTCTTCGCAAATATGTTCACTTACTAAGTCATCCTCAAGCTTTCATTTATTTCTTTCCAATGATTAATCTTCTTGCTTTTCCTGCAAGCGCTAACCAGAAGTAAGGACTCCATGCATGACCAGGACTTGTACAAACATCACTACTACTCGAGAACTGGCAACAGATCAGGAACAAGAGCAGAGGTTGTGGACAAGGGTCTAGTCAGAGCAGAAAATGTTAAACAAGGGAATGAGGGTTTATGGATTAGGCCACTCAAGCAGTTCCTAAGAGGGGCAGCTGATATTCAGCTTTGGCTTTAGTGTTGTCAAAGCTTCTGGTTTTGCAAGAGAAGCCAGAAGTTTTGGGGATTTATTGAAATCTTTGAATGTTTACGTGTCAGCAACTCATTTTTTTTTTTTAATGTAAACACCACCTGTGGGCCACATTCAGCCCATGTGCTGAATAGACAAGTCAGTGGTTAAGCCAGTATTTGGGTTTTTGTTGTTTTTAAAAATGCAATTCATGCATGTCAAAGACCCTTTCCATTGGGCTTAGCAAGTAAGATCAGGTGAGAGATTTTTCTTGGAACCCAACACCATTATGTACAGTTCCAATCTAAAAATAGCCACGATCGCGCCTATTATTGCTGTGAACCAGAGCTTTAACAAAAGATGCCAGAAAAGAGCTGACAATCGTGCCACAAGCCTGAGACTCAGCAAGCATCCACATCTAATGCCATTTCCAGAGAGTTCCTCTCATTTCTTCCGAGACGCAGATCGGGCCCTGGGAGGGAACACGTTATTTTGAAACAGTATTGGCTCCTTAATGCTGGCAGTCATGGTGGGCACTCTCACTGCCCCGCATAAATGCTTTAAATGGCGTAGGATACGAACCAGTGGAGCTCAGAAAATGAGCCGATCCTTACCTGCAGCCAGAAATTCTACAAAGAAGAAAACTGGGCAGTTTTGAAAATCTGTGGGAAACAATAGCTTGAGTGAGAAAGTGCATAGATCTGGGCAGGGCAGGAGTCTTTATCTGAACGTTAGGGATCGTCAGTGGAATTTGCAAGCTGGTTAGCTGGGCGGTAACACCAGGCCAGAAATAACATAGAACCTTTTTAATATATATTTTATATATGTGTGTGTGTGTGTGTGTGTGTACATATATATATATGTGTGTGTGTATATATATATATATATATATATATATACATACATACATATATATATAATAAAGGAGTCCAAAGCTGTGCTAGAAAAATCACAGACACTGCATTCCTAACCTGAGTTTGAGAATACAGACCAACAGTACCTTCCCTAAGTACACTAGTATAAGCACAGATCAAAAATAGTTCTCGTGTTTTCCTTTGTGTGAGAAGGCTGAGGCTGGCTCCCTTATCATCCCTGCTCACCTTTGCCACCCCTGTTACTGCGTGGAAGTTTTTTAAAGCTCACTCTGGAGCGTGACTGCCTTTTCTACGAAGATCAAGGAGGAACAGCCTGGAAACTCTTGCACAAGCCTCACTGTGGAAAATGTTCTTTCAATACATGAAACAATGGTTATTTTTTAGTAATGTAGTTGTGTTTTCGATTTCAAATAGTGGGGGAAAACATCACTGAGAGACAATGGTACAGGCTATTTTAATATATTTTATTACGGGCTATAAAAATATCCAGAAAGATAAAGAAATGCGATGCAATGATATATGTCCTAATATGAAGAACTTTCTCGCACTGCATTGTTTTCTTCACAATGGCCTTCAAATCACAGGAGGCAGAGATGCCGTGTCATTTCCTCTTCTTTCAGTGCACGCCGCCGAATTTCTGAATCAGGACCCCGCCCTCAGTCTTCTCATTTATAAATCAAATGCACTTTCAATCCATTGTTCAGAGAGAGCGTATTTTTTTCTGTTCCACAAAGAGGACTTTTGCTCTCACTACAGGAGGAGAAACAAGGGTTATGGCAGAAAACTGAGTATCGTCACCATTTTCTAATAAAAATCTGTATCCGACCACGAGCCCTCTCTCCTGTCTTCCTTTCCTTTGACCTGGTGATGGAGCTGACTTGCAAGCTCAGCTCCTTGATCCCAGAGGCCAGAGAAAATGGAGAAAGGGGAAGCCCAGCCAACCAGCGGCATCCTTGGTACCCAGGTCATACGTCAATCAATGTGAAATATTCAAATTAAAAAAGAAAATATGGAAAACCCTTGATGTCATCACCCAGTGAATATCCACTCGTGGTGGGGGTAAGCAAGGACAGACTGGAGCTGGACTCCAGAAAAACGGCATTGAGAACTGAGCAGACAGAAGAGAAGGAACATCCACATTAAGCGCATACTTCCAAGAGATGCTTTCATACCCCAAATATGGACTTTCTAATTTGGTAACAAAATTAACATTATCACCACAATCTCATTACTACAAATATAGGAGAGTGCAGTTCTCTGAAACAAAACCAAAACAAAAGGGCTAATGCTTGGGTGAAAGACTGGAGACTAGATACTAGACAATAAGGTTTTCATAGTTCCTATAATGCCCTATAGTTCTCCATTAACTTCATCTATTTATCTTCTATAGATCTCTTTCTCTCTCATCTTCCCCAATATCCCCCCTCGCCCCCCCCCTCTCTCTCTCTCACACATACACACACACACACACACACACACACACACACACACACACCACCTTATTCTTCTTGGCCAAAAAACAAAAACTACACCCAGGAACTCAAACAACTATAACAATTCACTTGTCCCTACCATACAGAGAGATTTTAGCTTTTTTTTTTATTCTTCTCTTCTATAATCCACACAGACACTATATAGGAGATGCCCAAACTGTCGATGATTAAGAGTTAGCTAGGGAGCTTACTGAAGTGAATCCCTGCCTCATTCTGGTTCCTCAGATCGAGGCTAGAACTGAAAATCTACATTTTTAAACCCTCATGATTCTAATGAGCAGATTAAGAACCTTTATCCAGTCGATTGAATTTTATAATTTTAATAAAAATAAAGTGTTCATATTACATAGGAATATTTCTCATATACTTCAAATCATCTAATATTAAATATAAGGAGAACTGATGCCC
Organism: Lasiurus borealis; assembly: GCA_004026805.1. Lineage (NCBI taxonomy): Eukaryota > Metazoa > Chordata > Mammalia > Chiroptera > Vespertilionidae > Lasiurus > Lasiurus borealis. Next base: position 60,570 of record PVJN01005220.1, on the reverse strand, counting down.
CTTCAGAATCCAAGGAAGACTACAAAACATAAAAAGGTAGAAAAAACCTTTTCCTATCAGATAATATTCATTGCAAGAAATATTTCCCCATGTTTTTCTAAATTAGATAGGTAAAAGAAGGAACTTGTCTTACTGATAACCAATTAGGAGATTATGTAAGTGTGAATAGGAGTAACTGGTAAAGATAGCAAAGCAAGGCTTTATTTATGAAAATGTTTTTATTCATTCCCTTAATTCAAAGAATAAATACTTAACTCCATAGAACTGTGTTAGGCAATGTGGAGTTTACAAAAGTGTAAGAGGAGTCCTTTGCTCTGCGGTTTGGCTCAGTAATTGAGCATCAGATACTCATGAACCAAGAGGTCACTGGCTTGCTTCCCATTCAGGGCACATACCCAAGTTCAATCCCCCATAGGGGGCATGCAGGAGGCAGCCAATCAATGTTTCCCTCTCATCGATGTTTCTATCTCTCACTCTCCCTTCCTCTCTCTCTAAAATCAATAAAAACATATTTTTTAAAAAAAGAAGAAGAAAAAGAGTCCTTGGGAATCTGAAGTGGAGGAATGGCAGTAAGAGGTAGGAATGACAGTGAGGCTTCATAGCCTTAAATGCTAGACTGGCCACAGGGGATGGCTCTGATTAGGAAAAAAGAAAAATCATGCCCTAGCCGGTTTGGCTGCTGGGTAGAATGTCAGTCTGGGAACTGAAGGGTCCCAGGTTCGATTCCGGTCAAGGGCATGTACCTTGGCTGCAGGCACATCCCCAATAGGAGGTGTGTAAGAGGGAGCTGATCGATGCTTCTCTCTTATTGTTTCTAACTCTCTATCCCTCTCCCTTCCTCTTTGTAAAAAAATCAATAAAATATATTTTTTAAAAAAGAAAAATCAGGAAGATTAATTTGGTTCCATATAATAGGAGGCCTGGAGTCAAAAAGGCTGGGTTCTCACGTGGGCTCCATCTTTCTCTGCTGAGTCCCTGGGCAAATTTCTCAAAATACTCTGTCTTCCCACGAGAGAGAGAACTCCAACTCCCTCACAAGGCTGCTGCCAGATACACAGTGAACACTCAACGTGTGCTAGCTGAGCACTGCTATCCACAATCATAAACATAACTTTTGTCAAAATATTTTCTTACTTCATAGAAAAATGAATCTGTCAAGTTCTTTCCCTACATTGAACCTAAATCCATTCTGCTTCAATTAAAGTCTACGTTGTCTTAATTAATCATCCAAGGAATTAAAACTGACAAGTTTTAATTTTCATGATAAATCTTCATATGTTTAACAACATTTAATAAGCTTATGCCTCAGCCTTTAATCCTTCCTCCTCAGAAACTGCCACCTAGTTTTACGTGAGGAAAAGGAGTGTAGAAGGACAGAGGCTGCTAATAGCCATAGAGTCTACTATGAAATGCTTAAACATTTGAGAGTGTTTCTGTTTCCTTAGCTGATTTTCTTCATAAAGCAGACTGACAAAACATTGCCCTCAAACTAATTATTAGAAAACGCTGGGAGATCTGCCCAGCTGTTTGGTACCCTAAGCCATGGGCAGGTCCCACGGCAAAGAGTACACAAGCCCGCAGGGCGTCAGCAAGGAGGTGGGCAGAGAGCCAAGCATTCTGATGTCCCAGAACATTCTCTCCTTCTGAAAAGACAAAGTGGTGCTGCCAAGGCTCGTACCCCTCCTTACCAGAAAAGTTATAATCGTCTGTTTAAAATTTACATATGAATCTTTTCTCTCACTTTCAACTAAGGGCAGAACTGTGCATGGTTATATCCTTCCCCAATCTCAAAACTTAAAACCAATCCAACAAAGAGGTTCCTAACACAGAATCCCCTTGATATCCAGGGGGGGGATGAGAGGGGGGTGGAGGGAAGGAAAGGGGAAAAGAGGGTTGGTTCTAGCAAAATCTCCCCCCACGAATACCAAAATCCACAGATGCTCATGTCCCTCCTATAAAATAGGGTAGTATTTGCATATACCTACATACATCCTCACTTATACTTTAAATCATCTCTAGATTACTAATAATATTTAATACTATGTAAATGCTATCCAATTAGTTGTTACATTGTATTATTTAGGGAGTGGGAAGAAAATAAAAGTCTGCACATGTTCAGTACAGATCTAACTACTACATAATACACATCAACACATGACTCCCTCCACCCCCCGAGTATTTTCTCTGCATTGGTTGAATCCACAGATGCAGAAGCCATAAGATACAGAGGCAGCTATACCTCCACACTAAGGAATAAAATTCCAATACATTTTCATACCTAAAATAGTACAGAGGTTATTCAACATTTATTAATGTACAAGTTCCAAAAAAACTCTACAGGAGCTAAAAGGCGAGAACATGGGCATGCCTCATTTAATTGCAATTACTGCACTTTGTAGATGATTGCGTTTTTTCCCAATTGAAGACCACCCACCAGCAAAAAGATTATAACTCGCTGAATGCTCAGTTGATGGTTAGCATTATTTAGCAACAAAATATTTTAAATTAAGGTATGTACAATGTTTTTTAGACAGAATGCTATTGTATACCTACTGGTCAGTATATGCATGAGTTTTATATGCACTGGGAAAACAAAAAGCTCGCATGACTGATTTTATTGCAATATTGCAGTGATCTTGAACTGAACCTGGAAGATGTCTGAGGTATGCCTCTACTTCATTGTAAAGCTCATCACTTTGAGTTTACATCAACTGATACAAAGAAATCAGGGGGAGAAAAACACCACACAATCCAAAACCATATTGCTGTATATGGTCTGAATTTTTGCGTGTCAACCGCCCTGAATTTACATGTTGAAATCCTCATTCCAAAAAACAATGATAGTGGGGCTTTGGGGAGGGCTTTGGTCATGAGGGTAGAGCCTTCCTGAATGGGGGTAATGTTCTTAGAAAAAAAAAAACCACTGAGCCGAAACCGGTTTGGCTCAGTGGATAAAGCGTCAGCCTGCGGACTGAAAGGTCCCGGGTTCGATTCCGGTCAAGGGCATGTGCCTTGGTTTCGGGCACATCCCCAGTGGGGGGCATGCAGGAGGCAGCTGATCGATGTCTCTCTCTCATCAATGTTTCTAGCTCTCTGTCACTCTCCCTTCCTCTCTGTAAAAAATCAATAAAATATATTATTAAAAAAATAAAAATAAAAATAAGCCACTGACCCTGCCTGCCATCCCACCAGGAGAGGACACACCCAGAAGGCAGAGGCTATGAACCGAAAGGGCCCCCACCAGAAACGACCACGCTGGCACCTTGATCTTGGTCTTCCCAAGCCCCAGAACTCTGAGAAATAATTTCTGTTGTTTATAAGCCACTCAGTCTGAGGTATTTTGTAATAGCAACCAAACAGACTAGGACACACAGTTTCTCATCCTAGTAATTTTCCACTCTAAAAGGTATCATCCTGCAATTCAGACTCCTAATCCTCAGTACAAACCTAGTTCCCTTTTTACTACGATAAAGAATGACCAGAAACTTTAACACCATAAAAACACCACAGGGAACTTTATTTCTGTTAAAGAATGGAATCACACAATTTTAAGTTGACAACTACTTCTTAGAGCCTTTTTTAAATGCCTCCTCACATTGGTCCAGCCTTTAGTTTTATTTTTCTTAGACACTGATGAATGCAGCACAACGAACAGCGGTTGTAAGACCTTCTTAACTGAAGGCAGTTATGAATGCAGCTGTCAGCCAGCATTCACACTAAGTAGGTTTTAGCCTCCTGTGAACTCTCTCAAGAACAAGTGCTACAGAAAGTGGTTCAGGCCGGTCTTTGGAGTCAGATGGTCCTGATTTTAAATCTTGGTTTTGTCCCATGTTTTAGCTGTGTGTCCTTGATTCAATTTCTCAACTATAAAAGGGTATCCCGATTGCCTGGCGAGTACAGGTGCTTGTGTTATGATGGGTTCACAGCATCTGAAGACATGAGGACTCGTGTAGGTGGGCAAAAAATATACCATTTTCCATTCTGCCTGGGTATTCACAAGCACTAGTCTGTTTCCTTTCTCCCAGAGATCACCATCTTCGGGGACCTATATTGTCCTTTTCTTAATTGTTTCAGGCAGAAAGGTAAATTCGTTCCCTATGACTCCGTCTTGACTAGCAGCGAGAGTTTGTGAGTTCTTGTTCTTAATGAAAAAGCTGATTAGGAGGTTAAGTGTCTGTTTTTCATTATTGATTAATCTGGGGAAATAAGATTCTGGTACCAATTCCAACTCTGATCACCAACTGGATGTCTTCAGTTATCTTTCTCCTACAATTTAACTCCATTCTGACACTATCTACCGAGAGAGAGTGACTCGGGAATAGCCAGATGGAAGTGACCCAAGGAATGGGGATGGGACACAGAGCTTCCACCGCGTCTCAGGGCCTGTTACTTACTCTCCCAGAATCTCCACGAAATGAAGGGCCCTAAGTTTTCAAATAAGTAATTTGTTTGCTCGTTTATTTTGCATCAATCTGCGCATGAAATCCAAAAATGGGACAGGCTTCCACCAACAGTGGAAAAGCTGACTTTTTTTTTTAAATATATTTTATTGATTTTTTACAGAGAGGAAGGGAGAAGGATAGAAAGTCAGAAACATCGATGAGAGAGAGACATCGATCAGCTGCCTCCTGCACACCCCACACTGGAGATGTGCCCACAACCAAGGTACATGCCCCTGACTGGAATCGAACCTGGGACCTTTCAGTCCGCAGGCCGAGGCTCTACCCACTGAGCCAAACCAGTTCCGGCAGGGGCTGACTCTTGTCTGTGAGCAGGTAATTGGGCCCTGGGCACACTGGTCCCTTTTGAACAAATACTTCTACCTAATGAGACTGTTTAGAAGCACCATTTATTATATTCTTTTAGCAGATGGTAAAATAGAAAATGAAATACCCTGCCCTCCTGCATTAATATATAAAAACCATACTTCTTGAACTAAAACCTGGACCTACTTCCTTGCAGATGATCCCAGATCCTTCCCTCTCCTTCTCAAGATATTTTAACTCTTTGTTACCAGAGAAATACCACTACTATCTTTACATGGCTGGCTTCTCACCTCAGATCTCTGGAGAACTTCTCCTACAAGAGAGACTGACCCTGAGTTATCCTAGCTACAGCTGAGATCCACCTCTCCACAACTTTATCTCAGCATCCTGCTCGTTTCTCATAGCCCTTTGCATAATTTGCATTTTTTTCTTTCTTTCTCTTTGTTCCAAATCAGACTAAGTGCCAAAAGTGCAGGGACTGAGCCTGTAGTGCCTTGTAGCACATCCCAGCAGCCAGGAGAGTGACCGGCACCACAGTAAACACTCAATGCACACAGGCTGAAAACATGCCAGTGTCAAGAGGGCCAAAACCTGCCTCTGTTCAACATCAGTCTGGAAAGAGCAACAGCCTTGAAAGCATCTGACTTCATTGAGGAGTAACTTTTCTGAATCTTACCCAATGGATCATAATGCAGCAGAGTCAGCTTCGGCTTTAGGCGGCCTCTCTTGGCGTTGAAGGAGAAACCTGTCCCGGCTTGGCTTACCATTCTCACTAGAATGTTCCTGAGATTTAAAAGTAAGCTGTTAGAAGCTGAAGAAATAGGTTAAAATCGGGCACAAAGAGATGGCACATGGTGAGAACCCTATCCGGTGGTGTTAGTTGTGGGACATCCATGGCCCGCAGAAGGTGTAGTTCTAACACAGACTATGTGTTCTGCAAGTCACAATTTCAGAGGTTTTGATTCCCAAAGTTCGTTTTATTTCAGAATGCCTTGGTAATGACCTAACCAAAGCAATAACCACGCTGTAGGAATACTCTCAGATGCCCACCTCTTAGAAGGAGCAGAGGCCAGGAGGGAAAAAAAAATTACAAATGTACTGGTAACCCTAGGTGGCCGGTCTGGAAATCATAAAGACAGTGGTCTCATAAGACCCCCATCTACCAGGGATGAGCCATAGGAGTAAAATCAGGAAGGGACAAAATTAAGGGATTAGAACTTTTCTATTAGAAATATCTAACACCTTCTCCCTCTTCATATATTTCATTTAAGTTACTATCCTCCAAAGCATAAAGTTCATATTTTGCCTCTCTGGACCTTTTAATAGGTTGTACTGTTTGCTAGTTCTTCCTATGTCTTGTCTCCCTACATAAAGCTTGCTGTTTTATTTCTCATCTAATTCCAAAAAGAATAGAAAACACCTCAGATATATTGTACATCTTTGCATCCATGTCCATGTTAAGCACAGTGCCTCATACATAAGAGGCATACAGTATTTGTTGATTAAGATATAATATTAAGCTATTTGCTCAAAAAGATTTAACAAAAAGCTATTACGTGTTTACTCTGTGGAAAGCACTATGGGAAATGCAAAACTCTATTAAGGCTGCATCAGCACCCTCGAGAAACTAACAGTATCGTATGCAAGGTGAGTGTGTACAGAAGGTCTGTAAGGCAAAACATATTCAACAAATGTCACAAGAAGGATGCAAAGAACATGAGAGGCAGGGAGTCCCTCTAAAGAAACTGAAAGCATGAGAGATGCCTACAGAACCTGGAGGTGGGAAATTCCCACATAAATAACAGGATTGTGGGAAAAGCTGTGTGAATCAGTAAAAGATCCTGGAGTGGAGGGAACACCAATACTGTATACATATTTAACTTTAATAAAACAAAAAAAACGAACAAAAACCTAGTCTTGGGGATTTGTGACATATCTTGGGTTGTAAGCAAAGGCTGCGTTAGAATTTTCCTATCTTTTAACACACAACAAATCTTCCGTTACTGTCTATAAAATTTATTTTAAGATAACAGTTTGGTATTTATAGTCCCTCTGGTACATCATGAATGCTTTAATCTTGGCTATTTTTGAAATGCTTCTACCATGAATGCAAAGGATTATAAAACTCACTAAAATAGGCTTTATAGTTTAATCAGATCACAGACTGCTCTGCTAAGACTCCTGTAGCGGGCTCCAAACAGCCATGGGTCCTCAATTTGAGGAAACAAACACACGATGGTAGTCTAAACAGAGCCGGGCACACTGATGGCTTCTTAGGACCAAGACAGCCAGAGCGCCTTTAAGTAAATTATCTGAATGCTCACTTAAGTAGGTCAATTGGGCAAAAGGAAAAATATTTTTTGAAAGAGTCCATAGGGCCAAAATAATTCACCATATAAGTAGTCCTCAAACCAACTTTCAGAAAATGGGAGGCCAAATGCTGTTTAACATAAGGATGTACTGGCAGCAGCTGGACTAAAGAATGTTAACATGAACAAGTTTTTTTTTAAAAAAAAAAAAAAAAACCTTTTACTTACTTTGACTTGCTCTTGGCAACTTTTGGTAGCAAGGACGGGTAGGAACAGAAAAGAAAAATATCCATTAATTATCTTTCTTAAGCAAAGTTCACATAAACGTCATGAATAACCAAAAACTTGTATGTTATAAAGTACGCCATGGGCTGTCACTCAAGAACTACTGCCTAGCTACTAGGGGTGTCTTGTTGGGATTGTCTAACACCAGGTAAAAAGATCCAGACCCACACAATTCTGGGTGTAATGCACACTGTCTTTTCAGTTGGACCACCTTTCAAATCTTTCTAGAGTGACACCTGCTCTCTTTACTTCCTTTCTAAGGTGCAAATGCCTGCACTGGAACAAGGATCTCGTTTGACAAGTAAACCAGAGGGAGGAGGGAAACAACCTAACTGGGCAGTCAGCCTGTGCCGGGAGGAGCACTGTCTTGGGAGTCAGTGCCCAGGACGCTGTTTTCCTTCTCTTTAGGGTTCGAAACGAATGCACTGGAAGCTCTGAGGTTTACCCAGTCCCCGAACATCCCGTGGTTTTGCTGACACACCCCTTACCGAGGGCGGGAAAGCTCCCCACTCCTGCTGCCCTACCTACACCCAGACCCCCCAGGTGCCCCGCAGCCCGCGCGGTGCATGCCGGGCGTTGTAGTCCTCAAGGCCCAGGAGGCCGCAGCCACAGCCTCCCGCCGCCGCGCCCGTCCGCTCCCCCCGGGCCCTGCTAGTCGGGGCCTGCCCGTCGCTGCCCCCGCCCCTCACCGCAGGGCTGGCCGCCGCCGCCGCCGCGCTCTCCAGCCCCCACTTACAGGAGACAGCCGACAAAAACATGGTGACAGCACCTCCACAGCTTCCCCCAGCGGCCCAAGGTCACGGAACAAACTACATCCGGGGCACAGGCCTGTTCCGGAAGAGGAGGTCTGCAAGCGGCCCCGCGGCCACGCCCCCCCGGTGGTTCCCTGGAGCGGGACCCGCCCCCCACCTGTGCGCTTCTTGACCTGCCAGGTGTTTTGTGTTGGTGATGCGGGGTGTCGGAGCTCCCTTTCTAATGATGAGAGGCTTTGCTAGCCAGCGTTCAGGGCGGGCGCCCCGGGCGGTGGTTCGCTCCTGCTTCTGGGTCAGAGTCAGGTGCTTTCCGTGCAGGCTTCTCCCTGAAGCACAGTTGGCATCAGAGGCCCCTGCGGAGACATGGTTGCGAGGCTCTGTTTTGTGTGTGTTTTGTGCTTTGAGTCCAGATACCTTGCTGCTAGGTTACCTTCTTTCTCAGGGTCCACAGTTTCCGGGCCCGCAGGACTCTGCATCTTTTTTTTTTTTTTTAACATATTTCATTGATTTTTTTACAGAGAGGAAGGGAGAGATAGAAAGTCAGAGACATCGATCAGCCGCCTCCTGCACGCCCCTCACTGGAGATGTGCCCGCAACCAAGGTACATGCCCCTGACCGGAATCGAACCCGGGACCTTTCAGTCCGCAAGCCGACGCTCTGTCCACTGAGCCAAGCCGGTTTTAGCAAGGACTCTGCATCTTAACTGCTGTATCTCAGCACCCAGCACAGCGCTGGGAGTGATAACTGAGGCTGGGAGCTCTCACATAACTTGCTTAAGAGTCACAACACGAGTAAGGGCCAGTCTGAATTTTTTTTTTTTCCAGGGTGGCGATGATTGAGTGCATTTTATAGATAGGAAAACAGAGGAAACTTGGGCCTGAAGACTCAGGCAGACCCAGGTCCGAGCATCTGCCCCCCCTCCCGCACCCTCCCCCCCAGTCTTGCCCTGCAGAGTCAAAATTCCAACTGCAAAGACTCATGCCTTTCCCACTAGACTCTGGGACCAAAATATTTGAAGACTCTTCGATTCTTCATGTCTCTGCATGGAACCTGGGCTTCTTTAACACCATGGACTTCATCAGTAACCTCATTTCCCAACCAATAATCAGGACTTCTGGGTGTGTTTTTTTTTTTTTCCTAATCTGTCATTTTATCACTAAATTAAATCTTACAACCACATGAAATAAGATTCATTCTCATGTATTAGTTCTGCCATATGAAGATTCTACAAAACACTCAGCATCTGCAGTCTGCCGGGAGTGTTTTACCAGAACCTTGGAACATGCTAGCACCCTGACTTCTAGCCTCGAGAACTTTGAAAAATAAGTGCCTGCTGTTTATGAGCCACCCCCTTACGGTATTTTGTTATGGCAGCCTGCACAGACTAAGTCAGTGTCTCTCTGAGAGTCTGTCATCAAACTTTTGTCTCCTCCCCACCCTTCTTAGAATCCACTCTTGTAAAGCCGCCAGTGACCTCCACGATACCAAACCCAGGGCCAATTCTGGGGCCTCCTTTTACTCAGCATCTAGCAATGTCATTTTACACAGTCACTCGCTCTCTCCTCTGGGAAACTCTGTCTTCACGTGGTGTCCAGGTGTCCACTGTCTTGGGTCTCTTTCTACCTCATCCATGATTCTTTCTCCACCGCACAGACCCTTCAGGAGAGGCACAGCCAGGGATCAGGCCCTGGGTCTCTTTTCTATCCATACTCATTCCCTTGAGGGTCACACCTACATTCCTAATTTAAAAAAAAAAAAAATCTACAGGTTGAAAATTTCTAAATTTATATCCCCAGTTCCAACCTGTCCTCTGAACTCTAGATCGGTATGTTTAACCACCTATGTGACATCACATGCCCCAAATCCAATTCTGAATCCTGCTTTATATACACCCCCCAGGCTTCCCTCCTATCAGTACATGGCGATTCCACTTTTCCAGTTGCCCAAATAAAAAACCTGGAAGCCAACTTGACACTTTTTTCTCTCATACCCTAAATCTAAGCCATCAGAAAATCCTGTCACTCACATGCTCCCTAATCCACACCACACCCCTGCTTTACGTTTTTCTATAGCACTTATCACCATTTCACATTACTTGTGTACTTGTTGATGTCCTTATTGTCTGTCTCTGTTCACCAGAATGTAAGCTATTTAAGATCAAGAACTTGTCCTATACCGAAACCCGGTTTGGCTCAGTGGATAGAGCATCAGCCTGTGGACTGAAAGGTCCCAGGTTCAATTCCGGTCAAGGGCATGTACCTTGGTTGTGAGCACATCCCCAGTAGTGGGTGTGCAGGAGGCAGCTGATCAATGTTTCTCTTTCATCGATGATTCTAACTCTCTATCCTTCTCCCTTCCTCTCTGTAAAAAATCAATAAAAACATATTAAAAAAAAAAAAAAGAACTTGTCCTATTCACCCATTGCTGTATTCTGGTGCCTAGAACAATGCTTGCTACATCTATTAGATATCTGTTGAATAAATGAATGAATTAATGAATGAGTCTAAAATTAGAGGCACCATACAAATGTTAATTTATTATGAAATATTTAAATCGAAATGGCACAGTTAAATATTTGTGTGTTGTCAATAGTTTCAGAGTTCCGTTGAATTTAGAAATGTGCTCTTAAGAAGAGATAAGCACATGAACTGTTTCTTCTTTGTTGTTAATCCTCACCAGAGGATTTCTTTCCATTGGTTTTTAGGGAGAATGGGAGAGAGAGGGAGAGACAGAGAAACATTGATGTGAGAGCCCGGGAGGAGCCTGCAACCAAGGTGCATGCCCTTGACCAAAATCAAACCCAGAACCCTTTGTTCCACAGGCTGATGCTCTATCCACTGAGCCAAAATGGATAGGGCTGAACTGTTTCTGGAAATTCTTGAAGTAGAAATGAAGTAATGGCTTTCTAGTCTCATTACTTCCACCTACATCCACCTGTTACTTACACCTAACACATCGTTGGTAATTGTCAAGTGTTAATTAACGTGTTTGTTAATACGGATGTAATTCGTAATTTGGAGGGTTTTTTCCTCCTGAATTTACATAATAAGCCCTTTGCACTTTATTAAAGTGCAGAGCGATTATGACAGCCTAAGTTGAAAGGGTGGGGTGGCATCTTCTTTGGGCGGGAGAGGTGCTGAAGGGAGGAAAAGATACAGCTATCTCACCGGGATTCTCAGCCCAGGAAAGCAGATGAAAGATGACAACATTTATTGAATACCTGCTCTTTCAGGGCTTAAGACACAGGGCCTGTGTTGTCCTGGCCAACACTGCATTCCCAGTACTCAGCACTGGGATTCCAACCCAAAGATCTGGAGGCTGTGCTCCTCCTCTGATGTGCTGGGAGGCCGCACTGACCACTGTCCAGCCCACCATCATACCTGACTGTTCTGGTCTCTGGAGTCCCGATCCTGGCTCCCTGACCTGTCCCACACCAGCAGGTGGAGGGAGCCTGCAGGAGGCTGGGCTCCCTGCAAAAAACTGGCACCTTCACGAGCTCAGACACCTCCAGGCAGATGAGACCGCTCCAGAAGTGGGTCCTCTGCCTGAACAACTTAGTATGACAGCAAAGACTTCCTGCGAGAGCAAGACTGAAAGCTGGTAAAACCAAGGGGCACCAGCCAGGTTCAATTTGAGTGCAATAGGTGTCCTCAGGTTGACATTCAATCTCCTTCCACAATCTGGCCTCTGCCTCCTATTTCAGTCCCATCTCTCTCCACTGGGCCCTGCTGAATATGGGTCCCTCTCTGGATAATGTCTCTGCTGATCCTCCACCTCCCACCCCATCCTGCTCCTCCCCACACATTCCTCTCACAGCACCTGTTATGCTTCCCTCACTCCTCAGATCATTGGTCAGCTGGCTCCTGGCATATAGATCCCTTGAGGGCCAGAGCTTCTGAATCTCACTATGTCATCATCCCCCAGATTCGCCCCAAACAGGAGCTCCTCGCACAAGGAGGCTCCCCACTCACTTTGACAAATATGAACTGAGCCCCTTCTGTCATCTGGGAACCCTGCCTCAGCCATTCTCCAGCTCTTCAATCCTACCTCCCCTCCTAGGTCACTGGATACCAGGAGAGTGGGAGGAACTGGGGAAAGAATAGAAAGAAAGGCACAAAGGAGTCTTAAAAATCAACGGTGAGCATCCTCCTGGGACTAGCCTGTGTGAAGAAATGAGGGGGATGGGCTAGAGGGGATGCCCTAGCTGTGTAAAGAAGGAACCAGGTGTTAGAGTTGGGGGCTAGGCCTTGGTTTGATGGGCAGCGGGGGAGTTAAGGGATGTGATCAGATCTCTCTAGTGGCAGCATCTGAAGTCACACCATTCTCCTGGCTAATTGGAAGAGAGGCAGGGACTCTAACCTCCCACCAAATACAGGCTAAGTCCCCAGCCCTCTCTTTGCTCTGCATGTCAATGCCTATTTAGTTAGTTAATAGGCGTAGTTGGTGTTTTCTTAGTAATTGATAAGTTCTTCCTATTCATTTATCTTCAACCAGTCCCTGAGCCCGTTTTGAGGGGGAGAGAGGGAAGGAGAAAGGTATCATAGAAAGCTTTGAAAACTGGCTAAAAGCTATGGTTCAGCTCTCCCAGGAAATGCGCATATGCCTGTCCAGAAGCAATTTCACCTGCTCTCCAGGGTGTGCATGTTAGAGAGTAGAATTTTTTGAGCATGCTTCCTCCTAGTCAACTTAGCCTTGAATCCCAGCTGCACCTCACAAAATAACCTTGCAAGATAGAACACTGTCAGCTTCCTGAAGAACAGGATGACCCTGTAAATAACATGGTCATCAATAATATGACCCTGACGTTAAAAACTGTTTTGTCTTAAATTACTTGCTCTGCAAAAACAAGATGTGGTGAATGTGCTTAAAAGTGGTCCTGCACAAAGGGTCACGGCTGCTCTCTGGACTCCCTGTGTGGAGAAAGCAGAACAGTCACCAGCTGGCTAATAAAGGCTCCCTAAATTTTTTTTAAATATATTTTATTGATTTTTTTTTTTTACAGAGAGGAAAAGAGAGAGATAGTCAGAAACATCAATGAGAGGGAAACATCAATCAACCGCCTCCTGCACAACCCCCACTGGGGATGTGCCCGCAACCAAAGTGTGTGCCCTTGACTGGAATCAAACCCGGGACCTTTCAGTCCACAGGCCAATGCTCTATCCACTGAGCCAAACCGGTTTCGGCGGCTCCCTAAATTTTAATTTGGTCTGGACTCCAGAGGTCATTCACTTGCATTCGCTCCACAACAGTTGGAGGCCCCAGCGAGATAACCAGCCTTTGACTGGTCCTGTGACCAGAGCCCACTGGGGTCCCCGGACTCTCCGACCCAGGGGGAGATCTCTGTTCCTCAGCCCTGGGACTGGTAGAGGTCGGAGACCCCGCCTGCTAAATTTCCTGATTGACTCTGATGGGAACTGCCTGGATCTGGTTCTTACTGGTAAGAAACTTATTTCTGGTTCTGTGGATGCCCATCTAGGATCTCTGGAAGGCTGAATGCTGTGCTACTTCTGAGACCAGATCCCAGTGCATGATGGTGCCTGGCACTCCTCAATTGGTTGTCATTGTCTTTATTATTCTGTGTCATTGTGGTCTAATTGTCTCTATCATTAGAATGGGTCAGTCGTTTCATGTTCTGTCTGTACTCCCCTGCAATGTTTTTTGAAAAATTTTCATGAATTCAGGCGGTGAGCGAGGGGGTGGAGGCTGGCACAGGAGGGCCACCACATACTGGCCTTTTGGCCTCCAGTGACTTCAGGGAGCTGGACAGGCCTCCGGGAGGAAATGTGTGAGAGTCTGTGTGAAAGATAGTGCAAACCCTGCTTTAGAGGTAAGACTGCAGAGAACATTTCATTGCTTTTCCTTGGTTTATAATTTTGCTGTATTAGTTTAAAATTTTGGAATTTTTAGGGTTAATTTAAGGGTATAAAATTTGTGAAGGTTACCATTCCAGAGAAGTTTAAGCAAAGGCTTGTTGGGTTAAGATTAGTCATAATCAGTGAAAAGAACATCGCTCTGCTGATGAAGGTCCCAGGATCGATTCTGGTCAAGGGCATGTACCTTGGTTGCAGGCACATCCCCAGTTGGGGGCATCCAGGAGGCAGCTGATTGATGTTTCTTTCTCATTGATGCTTTTAACTATCTATCCCTCTCCTTTCCTCTCTGTAAAAAATCAATAAAATATATATTTTTTAAAAAATATTAGTCATAATTAACTGCTTTGTAGGCTGCCTTTTTCAACATGATACTCCTGCTAACAGAGAATCACATGGTCCCGAGAATTACAACCTGCCTTCCCTTCCTGATAGATTTATAGTGGGTCTCTGGGGGAGGAAGAGAGCTGAAAACTGCTCCAGAGAAAGGGTAGATGCGGTGGAATTCACTCTGAGCCTGCTGAGATAGAGAAGCCCTAGGCTGGGGTACAGGGGATGGTTGGAGATATTAAAAGTGGTGAAGGTTGAGATTTGGGGAGGGTGGAGCCTTGAAGTAAAGAAGGAAAATCTGGAAGGAAGAGCAGCTGTTTCTTAAGTGTAAAAAGCCTGGTTATACAGGATCTCAGACTGCTTGCCTTATTTCCTCTGCTAAGGACAGAGTAAATGGTTAATGCATAAAGGAAGAGGAGGGGTGCATTGGCAAGAAGAGCAGGGAGAGAGAGGTTTTTGTTGATTTTGCTGGCTACAACCTGCTCTGCTGGCATCCTTGGTTTCTTACTTATCTAAACTATGCTGGACTCAAGGATTTCTACAAAACACAGTGGATATTCCTCTGCCCCGTTTTATTCTATTAACCCTTCCAATACACATAAAGAAAATCTCATTGTCCGAGCCTGGGTACTTCTTGGGCAGTGGCAGAATATTCAACAAAGGAACTTTAAGATATAATATCTTTAATATTACAACTAACTTAAGTTTTAAAAATCTGTCTCTCAAAAAAAAAAGATATTTTTACCTACTCTTAGTTTTATCACAGAATGTCTAAGTCATAAATGTTAATCTAAGAAATTCTGGCTGTTTACTTTTTTTAGGAATCATTAAAGGATTGAGGTTTCGGAGAATAAGGAATATTGAGTAGAAGGTCTGAGGCATGGTTATGCATTTTTAAAGGACATAGAAAGAAGGTTTGAAAGCTAATTTAGAAATGTAAAATTTATAAAGGTTGTGTATGTAATAAGAAGGAGAAGAGAAATGTTGAAAGGAAATCAAATAATACAGGCCAGTAAGCCAGAAAGAGTAAATAATTTACATTCTGCCTCCCTAAACAGAGAGTGAATAGTTATGCCAAAGTACTTAGGGAGGGACTGACAAACAAAATCTAATAGTTACTGTTTGTTCAGAAAAATATTACTTTGGAAAGTCCATAAAAAGGAGGGGCAAGGAAAATTCTATCTTAAAGCAGGTCAGTATATTTTTCTCCTTATACAATTCCTCCGAAATTTGGCAATACTTAATAAGTTAATCATAGCAATACATTTCTTTGCATAAATTCAGTAAGACCAGTTCCAATAGTAATTTTATTAACCAAAAACTTTGACTGGAGTATCATGTTTTAAAGAGCCCTGCCTGAACTCTGAACACTTGAAGCCAGTAAGAGTGCCATGGAGAAAGTCTGGTATCCTGCTTGGTAGCCCTGAAAATAGCTAGTGCTGGAGCATCAGGCCCACATCCTACCATCACTGGCGGTTGGTCGGAGTAGAAGGGGAGCAATAAGAGCACCTCTGCGTCCCTGCAGGACCTCCACGCACTCTAAGCGGTGACGAGTAGGAGGGCTGAGATGGGCCTTGAAGCCTAGGGCATGGGCCCGGGTAGAGCTACTGCAGGTGAGGACTTCACCTAACTCAGCAGATACTACAGGCAGACCTGACGGCAGGTGGATGGCTTGGCTTCCTGGCCCTATGGGGCACATTAAGATTCAATCATGAAATTCTGACAAAAGTAGTCAGTTACCATTCTTATTATGTTTATGCAATCAATCAGGCCAAAATTGAATACAATAGATAAATTGGTCTTGATTTGGCTCTTTTGATAAACATGGGGGTAATTTTGAGGAGAAAAATTCTATTTCAATAGAAGTTATTAAACCTGAAAGGTTTTCTTTCCCTTCCACCAGATCATTTGTTACAGTTTGTCTCCGCCAGGTCACAAGCCCACCTCCTTCTGTGCCCAGGCCTCATTGTCCCTCTGACAGACAGCAAGGGTCTCTTGGCTCTGAGAGAACCTCTCACCTGCCTCAGCATGAAGTAGCTAGAAGAGCCCAATGACATCCATTTTTCCCTAAAAGAATTCAGAGCCAGGATCCTTGAGGTAATATATTAGGCAGTTAGACAGATATGAGCAGAGCAAGGACGATGGCCAACTACCACTACCAGATGTAATTAAGTCTTTCCATCTTTACCTATGTGAGACAAGGAGACTCCCCAGAACCAAGAGGGAACGAGGCTGCAGATGAAGCAGCCTGAGAGGCTGCCCTAAAAAACAGTAGGGCCTCTACAGATTCTAGTGACTCTTCCAAATCCTGACCTACCCACCTCACCAGCTTACCTGGAAACCTAACCTAGAAAAGCTGAAATCCATAACCAATCTTTACTCAAGTTCTTACAAGCTTTATAGTCCACCCAGAAAGCAGTCTAGAAGCAGTTCCAAGGTACTCTGCCTGTACCAACTTCTGTTCTGGTCCATCCTTCCACCTTGGTGACTTTGGGTAAAGAAATTTGCCACACAAGGACTGACTCCTACCTGGAAAGGACCACCCTCACAGCAGTCAAGGTTAATGGAATCCCAACATGGCTTCATCACTCCCGGCTTAAGACAGCCCAGGCAAAATAGAGAGTCCAGGACTCTTCAGACCGTCTAAAGATTAGTCCTGGACCTCATTCCAGGCCCTTATCTTATAAACAGGCCCACTGACTTTATTCTTATAGTCCTCATGGGTCAATATAACTCCCTCGCCAACAACGACCCAAAAGAGTCAATGATTTGATTCTCCCATAAAAACCAGTGGGGAATGTTAGGGAGTAGAAATTTTTGAGCATGCTTCCTCCTGGTCAACTTAGCCTTGAATCCCAGCTGCACCTCACAAAATAGCCTTGCAAGATAGAACACTGTCAGCTTTCTGAAAAATACGATGACCCTATAAATAATATGGTCATCAATAATATGACCCTGACATTAAAAACTGTTTTGTCTTAAATTACTTGCTCTGCAAAAACAAGATGTGGTAAATGTGCTTGAAAGTGGTCCTGCACAAAGGGTCTCGGCTGCTCTCTGGATTCCCTGCATGGAGAAAGACAGAGTAATCGCCGGCTGGCTAATAAAGGCTTCCTAAATTTTAATTTGGTCTGGACACCAGTGGTTGTTCACTAGCATTCACTCCACAACACACAGCCTCACTGCACATTGGGATCACCTGGGGAGCTTTATAATCTATTGGTCCCTGCCTCCCACCCTCAAGATTTTTAGCTTAATTGATCTGAGTGCAGTCTGGACTTTTGTTAAAAATTCCTTGGGAGATTCCAATGTTCTCTCAAGTTTGAAAGTATCAGGTTAGGGATTTGTGGGCTCCAAGTTAAGACCCCTGTCTTAGACAATAAATTCCAGGTATGTCCATTTAACTTTGCACTGTGAGCAGCACCTGCCTGGGTAGAGACAGGAGGGGGAAACATGGCCAATTTAGAGGAACGAGGAAGTCTTGAAGCTGTACATAAAAAGAGTGGGGGCTCACGTACATTCCAGAAGTCTGCAGAACACAGCAAGAGGCGTGGAGACAGAAGACAAAGAGCAGGAAGCTTAACTGCCTTCCTGAAAGATGGATGGAAGTCCAGCAGACAACACCCTTCCCACTCACATACCTCACCTGCCCAAGAAGAGCTGCAAACATCATCAAAAGGCTGACAGAGTCAGTCTATGGGGAAAAATCAACCAATTAAACATGTGGTTTGGTTAGTGTGTGACGTGGGTGGGGAGAGGACAGCATTTATGGGTGCCAAAGAAAAGCATCTGTGAGGGTGTGGAGGTTTGCAGGTAATGGACTGAAACTCGAACGGGGGAGGGGAAGATTTGGGTCACGGTCAAGGAGAGGCATTCCTGAGAGGGGCGGGAAGCTGGGCGGACTGCGGCCCAAGGCAGGAGCTGCAGTGGAAGGATCACATGCGCGCTGGAGGCCTGGCTCCACTGTTTACTAACCACATGACCCTGGGCAAGCACCTGGCCCGGGTCTCCTATGTGGGACGTGCGTGATAATGACTTTGGATGAGCACACAAAATCTCAGATAATTGTCATTAGATCATTTCTAAAATCTCCCTACCGTGAAGCCCCATGACCAGGAAGTGCCTTCCAAAAATGCTCTTTGAGGTTTTTAAACCTGCTATCCAGCCACATCACAGGGTCTCTGCCAGCTAATGGGACTCAGGGGCAAGGGGCGGGGAGGATCCACAGGTGCTTTGCGGTTTCTCTCTGGTGCTTCTGATGTCAGTGCTTTGGGGGTCGGGGCTCCTCACATCCTGGGGATCTTGTCAAAGGGCAGGTTCTGAGCAGGCACTTCTGAAGTGAGGCCTGATATTTTGTTTTCCTAACAAAAACATTCAGGTGGGCCAAAACCAGTTTGGCTCAATGGATAGAGCCTTGGCCTGCAGACTGAAGGGTCCCAGGTTCGATTCCGGTCAAGGGCATGTACCTTGGTTGCGGGCACATCCCCAGTGAAGGTTGTGTAGGAGGCAGCTGATTAATGTTTCTAACTCTCTATCCCTCTCCCTTCTTCTCTGTAAAAAAATCAATAAAATATATTTTTAAAAAATGAAAACTTGCATTAAAAAAAAAACATATCACCTTATCAAAAAAAAAAACACACAAAAAAACATGCAGGTGGTGAGGATGCTGCTGGCTGCACTTCGTTGCCACTCAAAGTGGAATCCAGGAAGCTTTCCCACCAGCAGCAGCAGCATTTGGGAGCTTGTTACGAACCCAGAATCTTGCCCCCTTCCCCCCAGACCCACTGAATGAGAATTGCACTTTAACAGGATCCCCGAGTGATTTGTAGTCACATTAAAGTTTGAGGAACATTGTTCTAGAAGAAATGACTTACTGGTCAGGGAACCAAGGTTGATACTTGGGAATGGGAGGATGAGACTCAGTTCCTTAAAATGAAAAAGGTAGAGAAGGGCAGGTTTTGTGGGTCTGGCACATAGTAGGTGCTCAATAAGTATATAACAAGGTCACAGTCCAGTTTCTGGATCCAGGGCATGAAGCCAACCAAGGGCCAATTACCTCCATGACTGGATGCTAACGACTAGGGCCAAGATCTTCCCAGCCCCCTGCCTGAGAGAGGCTGGTTCTCATGCTGACACACAGCAGAACTCATGGCCATTTGAGGCAGGAGTGTGTTAAGTTTCTCCTCTGTGAAGGTTAAAAGGCTACATGGAAATGCAACCAAGAAAACCCAGTGGCCTTCTCAGATCTTCCACTAGAACCAGGGACTGAAACAGCCAATGGGAGGTAGGTGGCCAGAGAAGCCCGGGTCCAGAAATAATTCATCTGGTCTGCAGGAGTGATTCCACACACCAGCCAGTGCCGGGGAAATGTTAGATCCTACGGAGAACAAGCAGCATTTATTGTTAACCAGCCTTAGAGGACTGGACCAGTAACTCATGTCCAAAGTGATGGCTATGCTTACTCTTCAGGGAAGCCAGTCTAGAACAGAACATGTTTCAGTGTGTTTTTCCTGTGTGTTGCACTGTCCAGACTTTCTGAATAACCCTGACACTAGATGTTCAGATTTCCGCTAAAATAAACCCATTCTCGTCCTGCCCTAGGAAAAAAATGGGCTGAATTTCTGACATATTCTTCAAAACTCCAGGCCCTTTTTCTTAATGCTTCTCTTAAATACACTGTGAACATGAGAAAATGCCTTCTAAAGCAGTGTCCTTGTTCTCACTGGGCAATTCCATTTGCTTGATGCCCACAAGTGAACTGGGCAAATGTAAGTGTTCATCCCCGAGGATTCATCTACGTTTGCCTTGGGCTGAATCCCATGTTTCAGGAAACGTGAAAGGACCGTGTGAACAGCATACCAGCATGCCAACATACCCACGAGTAACTATGTTCACAGTAACAATTTGCATTATTGCTTCCTCCACCCTAGCCTGATCCTCAACCCAATCTCTAACTGTCCTGGAGAGCCTGGTCCCACAGAGGGATACTCCTATGTCTCTGCGATTTCTCCAGAGCAGCAGTTCTCAACCTGTGGGTCATGACCCCTTTGGGGATCAAACGACCCTTTCACAGGGGTCGCCTAAGACCATGGGAAAATGCAGATATTTACATCATGATGCATCACAGTAGCAAAATTTCATGGTTGGGGGTCACCACCACATGAGGAACTGTATGCAAGGGTCGAGGCCTTAGGAAGGTTGAGAACCACTGCTCCAGAGGCTTTGAAAGATGGTCCCTGTCCAGCACACAGTTCTACAAGTTGCCAGGTGCACATGAGGAGGAAACAAGAGATCAGACATGTTACTTACTGGCAACCGACAAGTGATTTGAACTTCCACAGTCAGCTGTCCTGCTGTGACTGGACCACTGCACCTTTCTTGGCTGGTTGAAAGGAATGGCCGATTGCTTTAGAACCGTGGTCAGCAAACTGCGGCTCGAGAGCCACATGCAGCTCTTTGGCCTCTTGAGTGTGGCTCTTCCACAAAATACCACATGCAGGCGTGCACCTACAGTGCGATTGAAACCTCGTGGCCCGTGTGCAGAAGTTGGTTTTCAGCTCTCAAAAGAAATTTCAATCCTTGTACTGTTGCTTTTTGGCACTGTTGACTAATGAGTTTGCCGACCACTGCCTTAGAATGGCATTCGGTGCAAGTCACCATAGCCAGGCAGAGTACCAGTCTTTTGAAGCCATTTTTGAATGCGTCTGTGCTTCTTGTTGTTGACTGAGAGAGACAGTCCGTTGTCATGTGCGGGAGGATGACCTAACTTGAGCTTCTGTGGTTTGGGATCCTGCCTGCCTGTGTTTCACTCTGTTTGCCTCCAAGGCAGGAGCCCGAGTACCATCGCCAGGAGACTGTGGTTTTAGACAGAGGTGGGGACACACCTGCACCCCTGAGGGAGGGAGAGCCCGTGGAGGGTCCACGGGCCAGGGCTGAGTCACTCAGCTGGGAGACGTGTCGAACGGCATTAGAACATCAGTTTGGCACTTCAGGAGCAAGAACCCACACCAAATGCTTCTGTGTGTTCACGATGCAGTCCGTTTTCAAACTAAACCGAGGAAAGAAACTGAAGTCTCCAGCAAAGGGTTTGCTATTTATGTGAAATCACGCCATAAGAAATCTCACTTCAGCCGAAACCGGTTTGGCTCAGTGGATAGAGCGTCGGCCTGCATACTGAAAGGTCCCAGGTTCGATTCCAATCAAGGGCATGTACCTTGGTTGGGGGGCACATCCCCAGTAGGGGGCGAGCAGGAGCCGGCTGATCGATGTTTCTCTCTCATTGATGTTTCTAACTTTCATCCCTCTCCCTTCTTCTCTGTGAAAGATCAATGAAATATATTTTTTTAAAAAAGAAAGAAAGAAATCTCACTTCAACCATGGCTGATGTGGCTCTATTGGTTGAACAGTTGTACCATACACCAGAAAGTGGTGGGTTCGATTCCTGGTCAGGGCACAAAACCAGGTTACAGGTTTAATCCCCAGTAGGGGTGCATGTGGGAGCCACTGATTAAAGGTTCTATTTCCTATACATCAATGTTTCTCTCTCTAAAATCAACTTTTAAAAAATTAAGTTTACTAATTATTTTTTTTTAAAAAAGGAAAGAAAAAAAAGAAAAGAAACTTTACCTCCCTGAAATAAACAGAGTGAAACACAGGCAGGTAAAGGTCCCCACCTGATACTTCACCCCAAGGTCCCAATCCATGACTCCTTACTCTTCACAGCCTGTTCTAAGACCATGCAAATTCAGAAAACCCCACTGCACGTCATCACCTTAGGTGTTTTTTTTTAACCCAAATTATCTTCTTCTCTCAGAAAATTATTTGAAATGTAACTTGAATAAACCTGAATCTTCTTTTTCCCTCACAAAGTCCATCTTCATGCAGTGTCCTATTTAAAAAAAAAAAAAAAAAAAGGAGAAACCAAGATGGTGGCATAGGTAAACACCTAAACTACTAGCCTTGCACAACAATATCAAAACTACAGCTAAAAGACAAAACAGATACCATCCAGAACTAGAGGAAGCTGGCTGAGTGAAAATTCTACAACTAAAAGGAAAGAGGAAAGCACATTGGGACTCATAGGAGCTACAAAAGGCTGAGGTATGGAGACACATGCACATGGAGAAGATGGACAGCCGAGTGCACTGGCGACTGAGTGCATGGCTGGCTTCCTCAAGCAGGAGGGAAACAGAAGCTCCCGAATGTGCTAAACTCCAGTCCCAGGCAGGACTCTGAGAATGCAGACCGATTCAGAAGGGAATCTGGACAGTCAGGAAAAGAGAAAGCACACTGACACTCAGAGGAGCTGGGAAGGCAGAGGTCCAGAGGCATGCATGCACCAAGAGGACTGACTGCTGAGTGCACGGGTGGCTGAGAGTGGGGCTAGCATTCTAAAGTAGGAGGGAGATGGAAGCTCCCAACTGCACTGAACTCCAGTTTCTGGGAACCCAGACTCATTCGGGGAGAAACTGGACTGTCTGGCAGCGATCGAAAATCAAGGGTGGCTTTCTCTCAGAGGTGCTTGCAGCGATTGTCAAGGGATACTGAGACCCAGGGGATTCATAGGGTGGGACTGATGGGAAGCCCAGGCTGTTTGCTCCACCCTGAGACTCTGCCCCATTTAAGCTGAACACAGAGGCTTTTGAAATTTTGCAAGTCTTGTCTCATAAGGATGACTCCAGCACAGAAGTTCTTCCAATGTAGACACTGCTGATCCTCACAGCCAATCAGCTTAGAGGTCAATTCCTTTCAGTGATACCAACAACAATCAAGACTTAACTACTTGAGCCAAAACCAGTTTGGCTCAAGGATAGAGCATCGGCCTGTGGACTGAATGGTCCCGGGTTTGATTCCGGTCAAGGGCATGTACCTTGGTTGCAGGCACACCTCCAGTAGGGGGCGTGGAGGAGGTGGCTGATCGATGTCTCTCTCTCATCGATGTTTCTAACTCTGTCCCTCTCCCTTCCTCTCTGTGAAAAATCAATAAAATATATTAAATTTTAAAAAAAGACTTAACTACTTGAATAATAAAGATTTAATTTTTTAAAAAAAGAGTCTTAACTAAAACAAGGCTGTACACATAGTCCACAAAGGGGTGCACCAAAAGTGTCCACCTCAGGTAACTGGGGAGGCTGAGCCACTGGGCCGTATAGGACACCTAGCACACAAAGCTACTCTACCAACTCAGGGAAGTAGCAAAAATGCGGAGACAAAGAAAGATCACAAATGAAAGAAATGGACGACGCTTATAAGGTTTTTCAGGAATTTCCTAGAAAAGGCCAATAAATTTAACGAGACCCAAGAGGAGATGAAAAAGGACCAACTAGAAATTAAACATATACTGACTGAAATAAAAAATATTATACAGAGACCTAACAACAGACTAGAGGAACACAAGAATCAAGTCAAAGATTTGAAATACAAAGAAGCAGAAAACACTCAACTGGAAAAGCAAAAAGAAAAAAGAATCCAAAAATTGGAAGATAGTGTAAGGAGCCTGTGGGACAACCTCAAGCATACCAAGATCTGAATTATGGGGGTGCCAGAAGAAGAGAGAGAGCAAGATACTGAAAACCTATTTGAAGAAATAATGACTGAAAACTTCCCCCACCTGGTGAAAGAAATAGACTTACAAGTCCAGAAAGTGCACAGAACCCCAAACAAAAGAAATCCAAAGAGGATAACATAAAGACAAATCATAATTAAAAAGCCAAGAGCAAAAGACAAAGAATATTAAAAGCAGCAAGAGAAAAACAGTTACTTACCTACAAGGGAGCACCCATACAATTGTCAGCTGATTTCTCAACAGAAACTATGCCAGGCCAGATGGGAGTGGCAAGAAATATTCAAAGTGATGAATAGCAAGAACCTACAACCAAGATTACTCTACCCAGCAAAGCTATCATTCACAATTGAAGGTCAGATAAAGAGCTTCACAGATTAAAAAAAAAAAAAAGTTAAAGGAGTTCATCAACACCAAACCACTATTATATGAAATGCTAAAAGGTACTTTTTTAAGAAGAGGAAGAAGAAGAAAAAGGTAAAGATAAAATTTATGAACAAAAATTAAAATCAAGTGAATAAAAAATCTGATGAACAGAATAAACTGGTGAATATAATAGAATCAGGGACATAAAAAGGGAGTGGACTGACAACTCTTGGGGGGAAAGGGGTGAGGGAGGTACAGGGAGAGACTGGACAAAAATCATACACCTATGGATGAGGACAGTGTGGGGGGAGGTAAGGGCGAAGGGTGGGTTGGGAACCGGGTGGAGGTGAGCTATGGGGGAGAAAAAAAGGAACAATTGTAATAATCTGAACAATAATATTTATTAAATTTTTTTTTAAAAAGTAAGTTAAACTTCAAGTGCCTTAAAAAAATAATGTAAATGTTTAATAAGTTTCTTGAAGTGGCCATTTTTCTCACCCAAAGTTAACAGCTGTACTCAGCCTATTTTCGCAGAGAGTTTCTTGGTGGTTTTTCTCATGTAAATTAATTTAACCTGTTCAATTTCTAGCTATCATCCTATTAAACATACACACACACATATTTTTTTTTTTTTCAAGCCACAAGAGATGAAGGCGCCCAGCAGGCAGGCCGGCAGCCTCCCACAGAAGGCCAGGAGGGAAGAAAGGCTGTGACTACCTGTGCCTCAGGGTCTGGGTTCCGGAAGTGAGAACAGGAAAGGGAAACCAAAGGATGTCTATGGCGCTGTCCATCCTCATGATGCAGCCTCGGGGACAGGGCTGCATCCCCATGTGGCTGCAGGCAGGCAGCACAATCCTCAGAACTGCCCTGGGACAACTTTACCCAAACAGGGATCATCACAACAACCTGTATATGTCTGTCTCTCTGTGAAGCAAGAGCTTTTGAAAAATTCTATTGTTTTAAGTAATAAGGGGTACGGCCATAAGAGAAAATCAGGGTTGCCCTGGCCACCAGCTGGTTGAACATCGTCCTGTGCACCGAAGGGTTGCTGGTTTGATTCCCAATCAGGGCACATGCCCGGGTTTCCAGCTCAAGAAAGGCAGCTGGTAGATGTTTCTCTCTCTCTCTCTTTCTCTCTCTCTCTTCCTCTCCCCCTACCCCCGCTACCACTCCTTTTCTCTTTCTCTCTAAAATCTAACAAAACTATATTTTTTAAAAAGAAGCAGCACAATTTACAATAGCTACAATTTGGAAACAGTCTAGGTGCCCGTCAGCAGATGAGTGGATCAGAAAACTGTGATACATCTACACAATGGAATTCTATGCTGCCATTAAAAAGAAGGAATTCTCACCATTTGCAGCAACCTGGATGGAACTGGAGAGCATTATGCTAAGTGAAATAAGCCAGTCAATGAGGGAGAAGCATCACATGATCTCACTCATTTGTGGGTAATAAAGAACATTATAAACTGATGAACAAAAGGATAGATACAGAGGCAGTAAAGCTTCAAACAGACTGTGAAATTACAGCAGGAAGATTAAAGTTAGGTGAGGTAGATAAGAGATCAAAGGACTTGTATGCATGCATATAAGCATAACCAATGAACATAGACACTGGGGGGTTGGGGTATGCCTGGGAGGGAGAGGGGGGGCAATGGGGAGATATGTATAAAAATAAATAAAATAAAATAAAATAAAATAAAATAAAATAAGAAAGAAAAATTAAATTAAAAGAAAAAAGAAAGTCAAGGTCCACAACAAGTTCGCTTTCCATTCCAATGAGCCATTTCAAATGAAGGAGGCAAAGCCTTGCAGAAGATGCCCTTCTACGATTCGGAATAATTGGGTCCATTTTAATTTGGTGCACATCGAAGTGAAAGAGCTACGTGATTGCTTCAAGCGTGTTTTGCAGTTCCCAGATTCACCAATTAGCTCCAAGACATAAAGGTTAATGAGATAAAACATCTATAAATCAAGTTGATGGCTGATGCGAGGAGAAAGCGCCCGACTCCTGCTCTACGGTGATAACACTGTAATTTCCCTCCTCGGAGTGGTCCATCTGATGAAAATTTGATTATGTATAAATAGATACAAACAAATGTATAATTATGAAACTCATACTTAAATTATAAACTACCTTGCCCGAAGCTCCTTTCTAAATTTAGTTACTCAATACCAGGAAGAGAGTAAGTCCATCGTTACCTGTCAACAGAATTAATCAAATCGGGATGAACCGCTTTGATGAAAGTTTCAAGAGTGACCCTTCCCAGAGAACATTGCCTCTATGTTATATTCCAAAAATATTTTCCTGAAAATGTGGACATAAAACAAACTCCAGAAAAATAAGGTTATGGATTTCATTGACTGAAGTTACAGTGGGGGTTGGCATTTAGAGAACGTTGTGGTGAACCCTTTGAGAGTTTGAAGGATTCTGTTCCACTTAACTTCCCTATCTGTATAGATGGGCTTTCCAGATGGTTCTGAGTATAGGTTCCAGAGCCAGGGTTACCAGGTTATCACTGTGGCTCCACACTTACCAGCCCTGTGTTGGTAGAGAAAGAAGTTACTTAACTCTACAGCTGTCAAATGAGGGAGAATATAGTTTATCTCAGAGGATTTTTGTGAGAGTGAAGTGTAATAATTCATATAAATCATTTAGCATGGGGCCTGGTACATAAAAGGGGAAAAGTAAGTTATAATAATTCATCTAAATCATTAGTGACATGGAGCCTAACTATAGGTAGACTCCCCTTTTTTTTTTAAATCCTCATCCCAAAGTATTTTTTCCATTGGTTTCTAGAGAGAGTGGAAGGGAGGGAGGAGAGGGAAAGAGAGAGAGGGAGAGACATGGATCTTAGAGACACACAGAAATTGGTTGCCGTCCGCACACACCTCTACCGGGGCTGAGGAAAACCTGCAACCAAAGCACATGCCCTTGACTGGGAACCAACCTGAGACCCTTCCATACACAGGCCAACACTCGAACGACTGAGTAAACTGGGTAGGGCTAGACTTCCTTCTTGAGCTGTCTGCAGGGCACACACAGCCTTGAAGCGTGAATTTAGTTAAGACCAGCTCTTTGCAGTACATGATGGAGTATAGTTACTCACTATCAAGCTAGTTTGAGTATAATATTGAGCAATTTTCTTCTTGTCAAGGACTTGATGCACCTTCTCTTTTTTCTCCCCCTCACGGGCCCCTTTTTTAAAACTTAAAAGATTAAAAGAATGATTGTGTTCTAGGGATCCAGATCCCTGTGAGAAAAAGTAGACAGGAGTCTCTTTATATTTGACTAGAAGCCCAGTGCACGAAATTCGTGGATGGGGGAGGGGGTGTCCCTCTCCAATCTGGGACCCCTCGGGACAATCTAGGACTTCTAGCTCCCAACCACTCACCAGCTTGCCTGCCTGATTGCCCCTCACTGCTTCTGCCTGCCAGCCTGATCATCCCCTCACCACTCCCCTGCCAGCCTGATTGATGCCTAACTGCTCCCCTGCTGGCCTGATTGCCCCCAACTGCCCTCCCCTACTGGCCCGGTTGCCCCTAACTGTCCTCCCCTGCCAAACTGGTCCTGCCTCAACTGCCCTCCCCTGCTGGCCATCTTGTGGCAGCCATCTTGTGACCACATGGGACTGGACATCTTGTGTGAAGGTGTGATGGTCAATTTGCATATTACCCCTTTATTGTATAGGATTATCATATAAGATATGTGGGGCCTTGAATAGAAATGGCATTCCCTAGGGCATATTTGGAAGCTCTGGCTATCCCGAGGAAATTTCCAAATCTTCTCAGCTTTCTGAGGCTTCTCACTGGATCTCTTCTCTCCTGGGAGTGCTTGTGAGAAGTGTGGTCTAGTAGAAGCAGATTCTCAGAGCAGCCACCCCAGCTCTGGGTGTCCTCACTGTGTGTGTGTGTGTGTGTGTGTGTGTGTGTGTGTGTGTGTGAGTGTGTGTGTGTGTGTGTGTACACCTGTGCAAACATGCATTCCTAGCAGTCAAGAATAATCTTTTCAGGTAAAGAGCACCACAAGTAAATGGATGTGGTTTAATTATAACACAAACTATCAATCACTGCCTCTGATGACGAGAGAGCGGGCCCCATTTAAGTAATAATGAGGGTACATCCAGGAGAGAGAGAGAAAGCTGAAACTGTGCAAAGAGCAGGGCCTTCCAGCTGCTGCCCGGTTGGCCCGGCCAGCTGACCTACGCTTAGTCCTTGAAGAACAACACAGGCTTGCAAATACCTATTGCATCAGCTGCCACCCATCTGCCCTTCCCTGCCCCACCCTGGAAAGTGGTTAAGGAGAGTTAAGTAATAGCCTGTGAGGCAACCCTTCAGGCAGGGGGAAGTCTGGAGGAGTTGTCTCGCCGTTTCCAGCCAGGACCCACCCAGCAGGTGCTCCTCAAATCCAAGTCCACGAAGGGCAAGTACTCATCTGCCTCAAAGTCCTCCCCACCGTCATGACCCTGCATGTTCTTTCTCCCTTCTACCGCCTACCTGGGCGCGTGTGCATTAACGGACAGGTCCCCGGAGCCTTCTGTTTTGGCCAAGGGAGACTCCCGAGTCTCAGGATGTGAGGGTTAGAAGACCTCCGAGGGCATCTGAAGCAACATTCCCGTTTTACAGAGAATAAAATGGAGGCCTAGGGTAGCGAGATGACTTGCCCAAGGGCCCACAGCTAGATTGCATCATGCTGTTCAGACTGCAGCCCACATCTCCCCTGCACCCCCTGAGACACAGCTAAAGGACCCAAGCGTGCAGACTTGTCCAATCTTTGGATGGAAGACAGCCCTGGAAAGGAGCACTCAGTGGTCTGTGAAGGCATATAAGCTGGAGAGCAGGATGCTTCGGCGATTCTAAGGCGTGAGACTGAAATCCATTCTGAACATACATAGAAGAATCCTGTGATCCAAGTCTTGCAGGCAAGTGAGCCAGTTTCAAACGGAGCTGGGACAGGAGCAAACTGTGGCCGAGGAGAGGGACCCAGTTCCTGATTCCCTAACCTATGCCTGGGTCTTCCAACCCCTCAAGTCCCCTGGTTCCCGGGAAGTCCCAGGGCCACTGAGGCAGGTAGGCAGGTCCCAAGTTGAATTCAACTATCAGGTTCACTGTTGGGAGGCTCAGATGGGCAAAGACAGTGGCCATTAAAAGGTGTTTACCCGGCCAAAACTGGTTTGGCTCAGTGGAGAGAGCCTCAGTCTGCGGACTGAAAGGTCCCAGGTTCGATTCCAGTCAAGGGCCTGTACCTTGGTGGCGGGCACACCCCCAGTAGGAGGCATGCAAGAGGCAGCCGATCGATGTCTCTCATGTTTCTAACTCTCTATCCCTATCCCTTCTTCTCTGTAAAAATTCAATAAAACATATATATTTTTTAAAAAGTGTTTACCCAGATCCAAGGTACCTGTTGCGATAATAACTATTGACAATGTGTTGTTGATTGGAAGGGTATATTAGAAGCTATACCTGCAGGCAAATTCACACCCATATTCGCTTTTTAAAAAAACATTTTATCGAAGTATGATTGACATACAAAAACTGGAGACATTTCATGTAGACACTGTGATGGGTTTGGAATGCACAGTGTTGTGTTTACTGATGTGCTGTTTCCTGGTGTGAAGTTTCACGGATGCTCAGTCTAGGAGGCAGCCCGCTCCCCTGCCCACTGCAGCTGCGAGAGCAGCCTCGGCGAGCTTCCACTGACAGAGGCTCTGCTATCCTGAGGCCTGGCTTCATACCCTCTCTCTTTGTCCATGACCCTAAGGGCCACCGGTGACAGCAACATCCTGCCTTTTTTCACTTTTTCCCGGGCTCCGGAGACCTCGCACTGAAAGTCTCCCTGGGTATGATATTGATGTGACACCCAGCTGTTTATCTGGCTCTTGTGGCTTTGAGTCTTCGTTGACCAAATATTCTAAAACGACTCATGTCCCCACAGCGTGAGAGCTCGGCCGTCTTCTCCCGCTGACACCCAGGTCCTGAGTGGTTTAAATTCTTCCTCTCGCCTTTCTGATTCAGGGCTCTGCCTTCACAATGCAGTTACTTGCCTCGAGTTTTCATCATCATCCCAAAAGGGACAAGAAAGGTTCTTCCTTCCCTTCAGGCTGATGGACCCAGGAGATTTCCCAGCTGCCAGTTAAATGCTGAGCCCCACCTCGTACGTACCTCGTGGGCACAGCCCCACCGACCGTTGGTGGGCTCCAGGGAGAGCCTTCGGTCCACGTGAAACCAGTAGGACAACACTTCAGAGAGCGGGGGCAAGGATTTAGAACTGGGACGACCAGTTTCCAAATCTGGGGAAAATCCATGAAAAAGAAATACCCTCTGTCTTTATTCCATCCGGTGCAGACAACATATTACTCCAAAGGAGAGCTAAATAACAGGACGTAAAGGGAAACTAGAGATGAGAGCATTTAGTCAACAACCTCATTTCACAGATAAGAAAAGTGAGGCCCAGACAGGTGCTCAGAATCCTTAGCCAATAAAAGTGCAGCACAGGTGGCCCCGAACCCCCAGCCCCTGTGTGTCTTCCCTCCTACCTTCCCTGCCAGGCTCCCATCCCCGTGCTGAAAGTCTCGGGGTGAACGTTTGCCTTGGAGCGCCCTCCTCTGGCTGGCTCTTGGCAGCCGCTGGAGTATTTGGGCTGCAGGCCAGGGCTGTGGAACTGGGAGGGGGACAGAACCACCTGCAGCGCTAGCTAAAACCCATTATTGGGCCTAAGACCCTAAGAAGTTCTGATTCAGCCAAAACCAGTTTGGCTCCGTGGGTAGAGCGTCGGCCTGCGGACTGAGGGGTTCCGGGTTCGATTCTGGTCGGGGACATGTATCTTGACTGTGGGTACATTCCTAGTGGGAGATGTACAGGAGGCGGCTGATCGATGTCTCTCTCTCATCGACGTTTCTAACTCTGTCCCTATCCCTTCCTCTCTGTGAAAAATCAATAAAATATATATGTATATATATATATATATATATTTTTTTTTAAGTTCTGATTTAGTAGACCTGAGGTGGGACCCAATAATTTGCATTGCTAACTCTTCACAGGTGATGCTGATCTGCTCATTTAAAGACTACTTGCCAAAACTGGTTTGGCTCAGTGGATGGAGTGTCGGCCTGCGGACTGAAAGGTCGAGATTTCGATTCCGGTCAAGGGCATGTGCCTTGGTTGCCGGCCGATCTCCAGTGGGGGGTGTGCTGGAGGCAGCTGATAGATGTCTCTCTCTCATCGCTATTTCTGACTCTCTATCCTTCTCCCTTCCTCTCTGTGGAAAGTCAATAAAATATATTTTTAAAAATAAAATAAAATAAAGACTACTTATTGAGAAGCTCTGATGTAGGCAGAGGTCCCGGATCTCCCAGTTTCGCCGTGCATGGACTGTCATCCTGAACATAATATGGCTTAATCTCTCCTTGTCTGAGTCTCCTCATCTTATGAGGGTAACTATAATAACCACCCACAGGGCCAACGTGTAAAACAAACCAATCACATGTAAAACTCCCTGGGGAGTGCGGTACTGGTGCTGTGTAATACACCAACCCTCAGATCTACAACGCTCGTCTGCAGAGACGTGAGTGTGGGCCAGGGAAGGTCCACAGTGACAGCAGCATTCTCTTCCTGCCACTCAGACTCCCACAAACCAGCAGAAACGGCGCTCCTCCTTACACAAGTGTCGCCTGAGGAGTCACGAGGGCCTGGCCTGGTTTACAAAGGCGAATGACACAGTCCCGGCCCTGAGGAGCAGCGAGGAGGAAGGTGAGCATGCAGATCCCAATAATCTCCCCGCCGCCGGGTGCTGAGCCACGGAAGGAACCCCGTGCCTTGGAGCACAGAGCAACCAACTCCGGGGAGTTGTGCAAGGCTGTGACCTGGCATCTGGCTTTTGGGAAAGGGTCTTGAAGGATGAAGAGGAGTTCTTTCTTTTCTTTTTTTTAATGTATGTTATTGATTTTTCACAGAGAGGAAAGGAGAGGGATAAAGAGTCAGAAACATCGATGAGAGAGAGACATCGATCAGCCACCTCCTGCACGCCCCCCACTGGGGATGTGCCCGCCACCAAGGTACATGCCCTTGACGGGAATGGAACCTGGGACCCTTCAGTCCGCAGGCCAACGCTCTACCCACTGAGCCTGGTCAGGGGGACAGCCGCAGGCCTCGGTAGCTGGAGCTCAGTGGGGCCGGGGACCAGTAGCAGAAGAGAGGGTGCGCAAGGAAGGCAGAGGCCAGATTCCACAAAATAAATTTTTTTTTAAATGAAAGGTTCTGCAAAATCCTGGGAGCCATGATAAGAACTTTGGACCTGATTGTGGGTCTGGTGGGGAGCCTCTGAAAGGGAGTCCCCCCTCCTCCCTGGAAGATTCCTTGGGAAACCCTTAACGAATCTGAAAGATGAAGACTCAGTGAGCACACATACCCCCTCTAGCTCTGCCACCCATGTACGGTGGTGACCCTGACATAATGGTGCTTAAGCTCTAGTTATCTTCGTCCCCTCGTCTTAGGGTCGTAACTATAACCACCCACAGGGCTAACGTGTAAAACAAACCAATCAGGTGTAAAACTACCGGGGGAGGGTGGCCCTGGCGCTGTGTGCAATCTACAAGGTCACAGGGATTTGACCTCTGTTTGGAGAGACGGCACCGCGGGCCAGGGAACGTCCAGGGTGACAGAAGCATCTCTTCCTGCTCCTCAGACCTCCACAGACCCAGCAGAGACGGTCCATTCTTTCACAATGAGCACCCTCCTCGGCACCCCCAGGGCCCCCGCCCGGCCGCTGCCAGGAAGCCAAGCCCAGAGCGGCCTCCCGCACTGGGCGGGGTCCCCGGAGGCCAGAGGCACAGCGGGGCAGCCTCGCACCTCTTACCTTCATCTGATAGGAGGCACTTTCTCGAAGGTTTCCTCATTCCCTCTCCCCCGGGTGTGGAGTCACCGGAGAACAAAAGGGTGTTATCTCCAACGGAGGAGATGGGGCGGGGGAGGAGGGGGTGGAGGGCCTGAGGGGGAGGGAGGATGGGTCCTGGCAGCGCAGCAGTGATGCAATCCGGGAAGAAGCCTGTGGAAAGCCAGGGCACACCTGGGGAGCGAGCCCCTTGCCTCCCTGGCCCTTGAGCCATCCACTCCCTCCAGGTGCCTCCCCTCAAGATGAAATGGGGAACACTCACTCGCATCCCCAGGCTGGCCGACGCCTGGCCCGCTCTGCCCTGCAAGATGGAAAGTTCTGGGTCCACGGACCTCCCTCCTCCTCCTGGGTGTCCCCCAGGGTCCTGGGCAGGTCAAGTGCCAGCCCCTCTCTCAGGCTCAGTCTGGTTTCCCAGCAGGTGTGTGCTGGACGTGCAGAAAGCGGTCCTGCTATTTTTGAAGACTGCAAGGGCCAGGAAAGGGACAGCTGTTCTAAACTGCACGGGTTTTGGGGTTCTCTCCCGGAGCCTCTCTTTCCTGTGGAGGTGTGTGGATGAGAGGGGCCCCATGCTGAGCTGAGGAGCTCAGGGGCAGCCTGCCTGGCGGTCTTGCAAACTCAGAGACCTAAAGGAACCACAGAGCACGGTCTGAAATGAAACTTTTAACTACAAGCAGTGATGGTGGGTGGTTATGTCCTAGGCCGTATCTTCCCTGACAAAGATCAACTTAGACCTTTACTGAGCCCATTTGCCTTCTGCCTCTAAGATAACGTATCAGTGAGATGTCTGGGTAACTTGGAACTTCCCTTTTTCTGGAGCCCCTGGGGCACAACCAAATGTTCTGGGCGCCAGGACAGATGCCACAAATTCCTTCATTATCATGTTCATTGTTCCTGCGCCCACCTAAGTGTGTGTCCATCCTTCTACTTTTTATCCAATCCCAGGGGTTTCCCTGCTCTGCTTTCTCTCATCTCTCTAGTCTACCACCAATGGGTTTCATGTAACCCACCTATGTCCCTCCTTTGCTGGCCATGTATAAATACAGATGTGACCCTCCATTCTCCCGAGCATTATCTCCATGCATTGAGGTTCTGCTTCCCACTGTTTGGCTCAAATAAACTCACAACAACTCTTTACAGGTTCCCATGATTTTTTACATTAACAGGTGGAAGCAAATTGCTCTTGTGGGGATAATCATCCCTGTTGTTTTGGGGAAAATGTGTTAGTGGGTCTTTGGGCTGTGCAGGGCTCAGACTGACACCCATTCCTGAAAAGAGGCAATGCGTTGAAGAGCAATGGCTGCAACTGTACAGAGTGGTTTTCTTCCTGGATGAATGGCATCTGGGAGTTCTGTTAAACCCTGCAGGCTGGCCTTCACCGTGCTGTGTCTGCAGTGGGAGAGGGCAGGACGGAGGAGCCAGTGACGGGCAAGGAGGGCATCCCAGTCTGCACCATCCCCCAGGAGTCCCCACAAACATGGCAGGAGGTGACCCAGAAAGGGTGGGGCTGGCTGGGCTGTTCCTCTGTGCTGGGTTAGGGTCTGTTCCTTTCTCTGGCATCGAGGCCAGTCCAGACCCACTGAGTTCTTTCCAGAAGGCCTCAGAGTCAGGCGCAACGGGCACATCCCCCTGGGCCTGGCCTGCCCGCCAGGTCAGAGCCCCTGCGTGAGTGACAGCAGGGCCTCGCCCAGCTCCCCACTCTGCTTGGTGCGGAGGCCTGAGGTCGGGCGGGATTCTAACAAAACCAGGAGAACCTCTTCGTCCCTAAATGGTTTGCTTTGAATTTCTCCTTTTTCTTACATTACTTTGAAAAGATAAAATATTTTACTTTGAAAAAATTATTCTAGGAAACTGGATTATCCTGGGATTAAGGGTTCATGCCCTGCCAAGCAGAGGGAATGGGTTTCAGACAGTAACAAGGGGAGAGATAAAAGGGATGTGGGGCCATCCAGCGTGGCTCAGAGATTGAGCATCAACCTAGATTCCCCGTCAGGACACAGGCCTGGGTTGTGGGCTCAATCCCCACTGTGGGGCGTGCAGGAGGCAGCTGATCAATGATTCTCTCTCATCATTGATGTTTCTTATCTCTCTCTCCCTCTTTCTTCCTCTCTGAAATCAATAAAAGTATTTTTTAAAGGCATGTGAGGTTAAAGCATTCTGCCTTGTAGTGATCTAAAAATTACACTAATCTATTATTTACCTATATGCTATATAATAAAAGGCTAATATGCAAATCAACTGAATGGCAGAATGACTGGCCGCTATGATGCACACTGACCACCAGGGGGGCAGATGCTCAATGCAGGAGCTGCCCCCTGGTGGCCAGTGTGCTCCCACAGGGGGAGCGCTGCTCAGCCAGAAGCTGGATTCACAGCTGGTGAGCATAGTGGCGGTGCCAGGAGCCTCTCTCGCCTCCGCAGCAGTGCTAAGGACCCTTTGGGGGATGTCCAAGGCCTAAACCGGCAGTCAGACATCCCCCAAGAGGTCCCAGACTGCGAGAGGATGCAGGCCGGGCTGAGGGACTCCATCCCCCCAGTGCATGGATGTTGTGCACCAGGCCTCTAGCCTATATAATAAAAGCCCAAGTGACCGTCATGGTAGAACAACCAGTTGCTATGATGTGCACTGACCACCAGGAGGCAGACGCTCAATGCAGGAGCTGCCCCTGATGGTCAGTGCGCTCGTATAGGGGGAGCGCTGCTCAGCCAGAAGCCAGGCTCATGGTTGGCGAGCACTGCAGCAGTTGCGGGAGCCTCTTCTACCTCCACGGCAGCACTAAGGAGCAGTGAGCCAAGCAGGAAGGAGCAGCGAGCAGGCAGACGGTAAGGAGCAAGGGGTCCTGGACTGCAAGAGGGTGCAGGCTGGGCTGGGGGACACACCCCCAGGTGCACCAGGCCTCTAGTATATATGTAAAAGCCTAAGAGACCATTCGACCAGTAGCTATGATGCACATTGACCACCAGGGAGCAGATGCTCAACACACAGGCATGGAAACATGGAACAGACTGATGACTCTCAGAGGGAAGGAGGGAGGGGGAGAAGAGGGGGCCAGAAGAGATTAACCAAAGATGTTATATGAATGCTAGATGCCCGATGCAGTGAGGTCCCTTGGTCTGGCCTGAGCCCTCTCACAAGCTGAGACCCCCTTGGGGGATATTGGACTGCCGGTTTTGGCCCGATCCCCACAGGCTAGGCTGAGGGACCCCACCAGTGCACCAATCCATGCACCGGGCCTCTAGTATAATATAAACATATAAATATAGTACCATATATTTATATTACTTTGTAACATAAATATATTATGAAGCAATTAAAAATAATAACATGAGAGAAATCTGTTCATATGAAAGTAATACTCTACTTCAGAGAAACTGTACATAGTAAAATATAGTCCATTTTCAAAATTAAGCTACCAGCTATTAAAGTGCATATACATTTTGGGGGGACACCCTGTATAATACATAAATGTGTAAAAACTATAAATACTCACCAATAATCATAGCACCTAAAATTAATTGCTGTTAACATTCATTGGGGGACATTTCCTTTAGTTCCTCTTAGCATACAAACAAACCGCCAAAACCAGTTTGGCTCAGTGGAGAGAGCATTGGCCTGCAGACTGAAAGGTCTCAGGTTCGATTCCAGTCAAGGGCATGTATCTTGGTTGAGGGCACATCCCAGTGGGGGGCATGCAGGAGGCGGCTGATCGGTGTCTCTCTCTCATCGATGTTTCTAAATCTCTATCCCTCTCCCTTCCTCTCTGTAAAAAATCAGTAAAATATATTTTAAAAAAAAACAAAATACGAAGCAACAATGACTAGGTACGTTGAACAGCCACCCACACTTACTCTACAATCCCAATGCGAGGGGAATGTGCTCCTTTTCCCACACTCCTGGCACACTCCTTTCCCACACTCCTGGCAACAGCCCCTGGCCAGCTCCCTTTCGCCCAGCGTGGCTCATGTACCTATATCCCTGAATCCAAACCCTACAGAAGCCAACTTAACCCATAAAATGGTTTATATGAGCTAACTATATACTTTTCTAAGCTTTTATACTTTGTGACATAAAGGGGACCGCGTGGAAGTTCTTTGCAAACGTCCGTAACTCATTAATTACAGATGTTATTGTTATACCCACCCTTGCCCCTTTGTCTCTCCTCCTGCCCTCTTCTCCTTTGATGTGTTTTTCTGCCCTTTCCTCCCTCCACCATGTCTCGTCCCATCGGGGCCGAGTGGGCTGTGGTGGACTGTGAGGAGAACCAGCGCTATTTATAGCGGTGTTTGCTTGGGCAGTGTGGTGCCTGGTGGTATGGGAACACACCATTTAAGGGATCCTTCTATCTCTCTCTGAAGCCGGAGTAGCTTTTGAGAACTTTGTCTGCAGTGAGAAAGAATGTGAGGGCACACGCCTCTCTCTCGGCAAAGCCAAGCCCTGCTTTCCGCAATGCCCGGGCGAGCATTTGGGGCATAGGTTTTGGTGGAATCGGAGTTTGCCACTCAAGGGGAGCTGGGGATGGATGCATTTTTGGTCCGTGGACCTTCAGAAGGAGGGAGACCAGAGGAAAACCACCAACCCAGAGCCTGAGAGGACACGAATGTGAGAATTCGCATTTTAGTTTGGAGAACTGAAGGCTGGGAACAGAGCAGGGACTGTAAGGACTGAATTCCATTCCTATATGGGATCCTGGACACGTGTAAAAAGAACCATGGAAACCTGTAAAGAATTTTTGTGAGTTTATTGGAGCCAAACTGTCGACATATGCCGGGAAGCAGAACCTCAATGAGTTGAGATAGAGCTCCGGAGAATGGCGGGCTACATCTGTATTTACTATCTGCATGGCGATCAAAGGAAAGGGACGTAGGTGGGTCAGGGGTGGCTCAGTTTCTCCCCTGGCTGTCCAAAACCACAGGAAAGGTCATGGTGGCCCCTGGATGAGCCATTTTGTTCATCACAATTGCGTTAGGATTTCCCTATGGGGCTCCTGCATTTCTGATACCTCCACTGAGATTCTTAGTCACCTAAGAACACCCAGAACTGGACTGGAGGGAGGAAGTGCCCCTTTATCTTCAGACCTGAATGAGTTCAGCTCATTTATATGGCGAAGGTTTTTTGCTCAGACTCTCAGCAATTCCGTTTGAAAAACCAAAATCAAAACCAGCCATTCATTTTTTTTTCCTACAGTCCTGCCTTAGCCTGGGTTCTGTCAACCCTGGTTCTACCTCGAGGATTTTAAACCACAACTCAAATAAACTCAGACCCTCGACCAAAACAAGGGAAGGTCCTGGATCCAAGAGACAACTCACCCCAGTTCACCCAATGGGCTCAATGGGCCCTTTGCTGGATCCCAGCATCACGTCCAAGTCCAAGAGATGGTCCTGGGTGAGCCATCCCTTGAAATCCTGCCAACTACGCCAAGTAATGTTAATGTAAAAAACAAGCAAACAAACAAAAAAAAAACATTGAAACCTGGAAAGTATTTTTGTGAGTTTATTTGAGCCAAACTGTCGACATATGTGGGGCATATCTCAATGTATTGAGATAATGCTCTGGAGAATGGCGGGCTGCATCTGTATTTATACATTGCCATCAAAGGAAAGGGACATAGGTGGATTACATGAAACCCATTGGTGGTAGACTAGAGAGGTGGGAGAAAGCAGAGCAGGGAAACCCTTGGGATTGGATAAAAAGTAAAATGATAGACACATACTTAGGTGGGTGCAGGAACCATTAGCATGATAATGAAGGAATGTGTGTTATCTGTTCTGGTATCCAAGCACCTTAGGCTGTGCTTCAAGGAGTCCAGAAAAAAAGGAAATTTCAAGTTACCCAGACATTTCAAAAGGTCTGTTATCATAGATGCAAAAAGACAGATAGTCTCAGTTAAGGTAAAGGTTGACCTTGTCAGAGAAGATACCGGCCTAGGATGTAACTGCCCGCCATAACTGCTTTTAGTTAAAGTTTAATTTCAGACATCCTTTGTGGTTCCTTCAGGTCTCTGAGTTTGCAAGACCGCCATGCAAGTCTTTCCTGAGCTTGTCAGGTCAGCATGTGGCCCCTTTCATACACAGGAGTTTGGGGACAATTAAAATGAATTCCTATTTAAAAAGCAGGTGAGTGACAATACATGTATATCTACTGGAATTGAATAATTAAGTAAATAGATGGCAGATGGTGGGAGCCAGGTTTCTTATAGATGTTTGCAGATAAACAAGAGGAGATGGGTAGAATGATTCATGTGGCCATGAATTAGAGTTGAAGACATTAGTGGGGACTTATATTTAAAATAATACAGAAACAGATGGTTACATATGGAAATATTTATAAATATGTGTACATCATGGGTTAGTATACACACATCTGTACTGTCAGCTGAGACATTCTGGTAGCAACAAGCACACCTAGTGCCCTGTATCTTGGTTCCTAGTGTCATTCTTCAATACAAAGGACTTGGTCATCTTAGAAAAGTGGTTGGTTCTAGAACTGGGGTAGGAGCCATACAAGATCTAGGAGCATCTTATAGTGCCAGAGAGGAAGGAGGTGATGGCGGGAGAGAGCACAAAATTACACGGGACCACATGAAAAAGCTCCCAATAGCCAAAGCTGGAACAATCCGAGCAACAAAAGAAATGAAGTATTTTTATATTATAACCAAAAGCATACAATAAAGATCCATGAGTCCATACCAATATGAGTAAATAATTGAATAAACAGGTCAATAGGGGAGAATAGATACATGTCCCAGGCAGACAAATTCCAAATAATTTTGTGTAGAGACTCTGCCTTCAGGGAGGGGGAGCATAATTCCCCAGGCCTTAAGTGTGGGCTGCCTACAGTGACTTCCTTCCAAAGGACACAGTGGAGGTGGAGGGGGCGGGAAGGAAGGGGAGTAACTTCACAGTGCAAAAGCCTGTCAGGTACACCTTAGCCAGGTGACCGAGGTCAATATCAGAAGTGTAAGTCATGTTGATAACCTTGATATGATGTGATAAGCATGGTGCTTCATCTCTACAGTCTTTCTCCCCAAATCCCATAACCCAAGTCTAATCATGAGAAAATCATCACACAGATCCCAACTGAGGAACATTCTACAAAATATCCAGTCAGAACTCACAGCCGAGACTGGTTTGGCTCAGTGGATAGAGCGTTGGCCTGCAGACTGAAAGGTCCCAGGTTCGATTCCAGTCAAGGTCATGTACCTTAGTTGTGGGCACATTCCCAGTGGGAGATGTAGAAAAGGCAGTTGATAGATGTTTCTCCCTCATCAGTGTTTCTGACTCTCTCTCTCCCTTCCTCTCTGTAAAAAATCAATAATATATATATAAAAAAACAAGAACTCCTCACCAATATCAAGGTTATCAAAAACCAGGAAAATCTGAGAAATTGTCACAATCAAGAGGAGCCTAAAGGGGGCATGACAGCTACATACTGGAGTACCCTGGATGAGATCCTGGAACCACAAAAAAAGGACATTGGAGGAAAACTAAGGAAATCTGAAGAAAGGTTGGATTTAGTTAAAAATGGCGTGTCAGTATTGGTTCATTGTGACTAATGTGATATCCCAACATGAGATGTTATGAATAGAAGGAACTGGGTGTGGAATATATGAGAACTTTGCACCATCATTGTAATTTTCCCATAAATCTAAAACTATTCTAAAATAGAAAGTTTATTTTTCACAAAGTGGGTGATTGTATCATACTCCCAAATGTTTATGTTGATTATTTCTGGATGGTAGGGTCATAAATGTTTGCTTTAAAGCACTGCTCAAGCCCTAACCAGTTTAGCTCAATGGATAGAGCGTTGGCCTGCAGACTGAAAGATGCCAGGTTCAATTCCAGTCAAGGTCATGTACCTTAGTTGTGGGCACATTCCCAGTGGGAGATGTAGAAAAGGCAGTTGATAGATGTTTCTCTCTCATCAGTGTTTCTGACTCTCTCTCTCCCTTCCTCTCTGTAAAAAAAAATCAATAAAAAATATTTTAAAAAAATAAAAATAGCCGAAACCGGTTTGGCTCAGTGAAAGGTCCCAGGTTCTATTCCGGTCAAGGGCATGTACCTTGGATGGGGGCACATCCCCAGTAAGGGTGTACAGGAGGCAGCTGATCGATGTCTCTCTCTCATCGATGTTTCTAACTTTCTATTTCTCTCCCTTCCTCTCTGTAAAAAAAAAAATCAATAAAATATATTTTTTAAAAATAAAAAAATAAAGCACTGCTCAAA
Source organism: Lasiurus borealis (assembly GCA_004026805.1). Classification (NCBI taxonomy): domain Eukaryota; kingdom Metazoa; phylum Chordata; class Mammalia; order Chiroptera; family Vespertilionidae; genus Lasiurus; species Lasiurus borealis. Next base: position 19,221 of record PVJN01005220.1, on the reverse strand, counting down.
TTTTCTATAAAGTATGTGTTATTTATAAAATCTGGCTGAAATTGAGGCGGGGGAGGGGGGGGCAGGGAAGAATTAAGTTAAGGCCACCTGTTAAGAGTAGGACCCTGTGCCAGACTCCTCCCTTATCCCACTCCCAATAGGGACTGCCAAGTATTTGTCCCATGTAGAAGATCTCCATTGGGAAGAAGGTACTAGCTCCAGAAAGAAGTTCTGTAAGTGTCTAAGAAAGTCTTTCCCTGGCTCCCAATGAAAGCCTGAGAGAGTCCCCTCTCAAATCCCTGCCCACACACCCACAACTGCCAATCATGTCGATGCTCACTGTCACACAGGACTGGACAGCCCAGGATCACCAGGAGTTTGCAGAAAACACCCTCCATAAAAGAGAGAGAGATGAAAGCAAACAAACATGTTAAAAGAAAGAAAGAAAATGAACTCTGAGGAAATAAGATGTAAGCAGAAAAATATTTTTTATTTTTATGTATACATTTGATTAATAGCCTCAGAGATCAAAGAATAGGATGGTGTGGGAAAGGAATAGTCAGAGAATGAGCAAGAGATATTAGAAATGTATGTAAAACATGACAGCAAATCAAAAGATTCAACAAAAGAGTAGGAAAATGAAGTTGATGAAATCTCTCAGAAAGTAGAAATGGGTTTCTTATTTCTATGTGGAATTTTATATCCTGCAATGTCCTATAAATAAATATGAAATGCCACCTCTTTTGCTACTCCTTTATTTTTTTTTTAAGTGTTATTTTTTTAAAATATATTTTATTGATTTTTATTTTACAGAGAGGAAAAGAGAGGGATAGAGAATTAGAAACATCGATCAGCTGCCTCCTGCACGCCCCTACTGGGGATGTGTCCACAACCAAGGTACATGCCCTTGACTGGAATCAAACCTGGGATCTTTTAGTCTGCAGGCCGACCCTCTATCCACTGAGCCAAACCAGTTTCAGCTTTGTTACTTTTTTTTAAAAAAAAGAAAGATAGATGAAAATTGGGAGAGAAAAGAATGTTAGAGGATTATTCAAGGAGTTCAGCATTTGTATGCAGTTTTACAAACAGAAAACAAAGAATTGGAAATTATTATTTCATAGTAATAATGTAAGTACATTTCCCAGAAGTGAAGGACATAAATTTCCAATCAGAAAGTACCCACTACATGTCCAGTAGGGTGGAGTGGGGGAAAGCCAAGACAGTAACTTTGCTTTTTCGAATACCAGGTTAAAAGAAATAACCTCCCAACATCCACAGAGAAATACCTTCTCACGTGTGAAGGAGTAAGAAGCTGTGGCTTTGCGCGTCTCCACAGCAGGACAGGGTGGATGCTGGAAGACAGTAGTGCTGGGCACCCGAAGTTCTGGTTGAAAATTATTTTTATCCCAGAATTCTATACTTATCCCAAAAGGGTGAGCGTGGAATGAAGATATTTTCAGAGATGTAAGAACTCAAAAGTTCTGCCTCCCACACACCTTTTCTTAGGAACATAGTGAAGGATGTGATTCAGTGAAATGAAAGACTAACTCAAGAAGGAGGAACAAAGAGACTCCAGAAAAGAAAGGAGCAATCCAAAGGAGAAGAGAGGTGAAAGGAAGTCCTAAGTTGATCCCAGGGTCCCAGGTGTAGCGAGCAATCCTTCTAAATTGAAGCAAGATGACAGAGGATATAGAAGGGAGAAAGTGGGGGAGAGGGGGAGGGAGGAGAGAGAGGGGAGGAAATAGTGATTTTTTTTAAACATTTGGAAATACATTGCTAGATGTGTAATAGATACATAGAGAAGGTTTTTCAAATGTTAGCAATAACTGTTAAAAAGAAACTAAGGCAGCCGAGACCGGTTTGGCTCAGTGGATAGAGCGTCAGCTGGCAGACTGAAAGGTCCCAGGTTTGATTCCGGTTGGGGGCATGTACCTTGCTTGCGGGCACATCCCACTATGGGGCGTGCAGGAGGCGGCTGATCGATGTCTCTCTCTCATTGATGTTTCTGATTTCCTATCTCTCTCCCTTCCTCTCTGTAAAAAAATCAATAAAATATATTTTTTAAAAAAGAAACTAAGCCAAAGAAAGACTATGGCAACTGTTAAATGCAGGAAAAACAGAGTCAGAGGGAATATAATTATGCAATATCATGGTTCAGCAGTAAACAGAAATTGGATAAAAAACAAGTGGCAAGTCCTACAATAAGCCCTACCTGGTTTAGCTCAGTGGATAGAGCATCGGCCTGCAGACTGAAAGGTACCAGGTTTGATTCCAGTTGAGGGCACATGTCTGAGTTGCAGGCTCGATCCCCAGTGGCAGGGCATGCAGGAGGCAGCCAATCAATGATTCTCTCTCATCATTGATGTTTCTCTCCCTCTGTCCCTCTCTCTTCCTCTCTGAAATCAGTAAAAATATTTTTTTTTAAAGTCCTATAATAAGAAGTCTAGGAGAAGATGGCAAAAGTGATATAGCCTGGCCTATGTGATTCAGTCATCAAGCATCGACCTATGAACCAGGAGGTCACAGTTTGATTTCTGGTGAGGGCACATGCCTGGGTTGTGGGCTTGATTCCCAGTGTGGGGCATGCAGGAGGCAGCCAATCATTGATTCTCTCTCCTCATTGATGTTGCTATCTCTCTCTCCCTCTCTCTTCCTCTCTGAAATCAATAAAAATCTATTTTAAAAAAATAAATCAATAAAAATAAAATAAAAAACAACAATCAGCCTGATGATATGCTTCTCACCTACCACAACAGAGACTAAGAGAAAGAAGGAATAGCATCCGTGTTCTCACGGAAAATCATTGTGAACAGCAGGTCCACACAGAATGAAGGGGCTCCATGCCAATGTAACAAAGAAAACAGCACCATATGTGACATTGGCTTTGGAGTTGGTCAGGAGATGGTGAGGAAGGTCTGCTGGAGGCTAGAAAAATGGTGGCCCACATGTTGTAGTGGTCACACAAGGTGCAACATTTGGGGAATTGTCATTTGAGGGTGTTTAGAAGGCTCCAGTATCTAATGAACTTGTAGATTTCCGTCAAGAGGTTGTGAAACAAGGCTGAGTAGAGTGCCTTGGCTATCCGTAGGTGCATTTGACAATGTTCCTACAAGACAGAAAAGGGTTTAGAAAAGAACAGGCTGGTTTGAGAGAAGGAATGAAAGGTAAAAAGGAGTCCAGACTTTGAGCACTTGCAGGGTTGGGCACTCAGTAGGAAATAAAAGAGAAATGCTATGTGCCATGAGGCCAGTTAAGACACCGCTGTGGGGCAAAGATCTTTGTTAAAACCACTAAGTAGAAGTAGACCCAGCGTCCACCAATGAGAATGTGCTGTGGACCCAACTCCTGGCCTCAGGCCTTTCCCTTCTCTGCTCCAGACTGTTAGCCCCTGACGGGCCAGGATCATGCTTCTTTACCACTGTACCCCCAGTCCTTAGCACAGGCCTGACATATGCAGAGGCCCAATAACTGTTCACTAAATAAACAATAGTGGGCAGAGGTAGGAATGATATCACCCTTATGTTACTGGGGAAGAACGGATGCCCAAAAATGGTCAAGATGCAGGTCAGACTGTCAGCTGATTTCTCAACAGAAACGATGCAGGCCAGATGGGAGTGGCAAGAAATATTCAACGTGATGAATAGCAAGAACCTACAACCAAGAATAATCTATCCAGCAAGGCTAACATTCAGAATTGAAGGGCAGATAAAGAGCTTCACAGATAAGAAGAAGCTAAAGGAGTTCATCAACTCAAAACCAGTATTATATGAAATGCTAAAAGGTACTCTTTTAGAAGAGGAAGAAGAAAAAGGTAAAAGCCAAAAAATTATGAACAACAAATACATATCTATCAGCAAGTGAATCTAAAAATTAAGTGAATTAAAAATTTGATCAACAGAATAAACTGGTGAATATAATAGAATCTAGAGCACAGAAAGGGAGTGGACTGTTAATTCTTAGGGGGAAAGGGGTGAAGGGTGTACAGGGAGAGACTGGACAAAAATCATACACCTATGGATGAGATCAATGGGAGGAAGCTAAGGGCAGAGGGAGGGGTGGGAGCTGGGTAGAGGGATGCTATAGAAGGGAAAAAAGAGAAACAAATGTAATAATCTGAATAATAAAGATTTAATTAATTAAAAAAATAAATTAAATAAAATAAAAAGATGCAGATCAGAATCAGATGCAGGCACATTCCCTACACTCTGGCCTCTTGGCCTGGGCTCTTGCCTCAAGATCTCCTTGACCCATCATGACTGTCTGAAACGAACAACACTGACCCTGTCACCCGAATGTAAAACACAGGTGACCTTTGGGAGTTTTATAAACAAAGCAGCGCAAACAGGAGCCTCTTGGAGTTTTGCTTCTGGGAGTGTCCGGCAGACCTGTTCTGGGTGGCCGAGAGCATGTAAGATGGTGGGAGACGAATGAGCCATGGACACCAGCCCTTCCCACCTGCTTTCTTCCACCCAAGACGGCACACTCCGCCGGAACTCTGGGGGGCCCTGGGGAGAGAGCCGCGCTGCCCATCCCTCTCCTCTATGCCCTGCGGAGTGAATCTGGGCTTTCTGGAGCAGAAGGTTCCATCCTGGGGCAGGGGAGGTGTCAGGGGGAGGGGACAGGGCACAAGGGCAGGGGGATAACAGATGAGGCTAAATTAATTTTGGAAACCATTAAATCTTTGAAAAGCGAGTATGTTTTCAGCAGGGACAGTGAATCACTGTGATTTGCAGAAACAGGCACAAAGCAATTAGCCATCTGGATGCTGCGGCTTCCAGCCCCGCAGCGGAAACTGCCAGTAAGCGGAAGGCTGGTCATTACCCAGCCCAGGCCCGGCTCTCCGGGCCCCAAAGACAAGTCTGCGCCTCCAGCCAGCTGGGAGCCCAGAGGCCTCGAACAAAGGGCGACTTGGCAAGAGAAGGGAGAATGGGCAGGAAGCGCACCACCGGCCGCAGGGAGCCAGGACTACTTCCTCCTTCCTAGAGCTCCCCTCAGAACCCATTGAGGCTGAGTGAGCAGTTCGTTTGCACGAGAAGCACTTGTTAATCACATACTATCTCCCAGGCCTTGTACTGGTGCATAAGTTATGTCATTCAATCCTCACAACATGCCTATGGGGAGGTCCACTGGTTGTACAGCCCCAAGGGGACCCATCACATGGGATTCGACTAGTAGAGCACTATCTGGAGGCCTTGCCTGGGAGAGACTTTTTTTTTGCAATCAATGAGGAAATCAAAGTTAAAAAAGATGAAGTGAACTGGCTCAAGGAAAGTAGCAGGTTTGAGAATGGAACTCAAAATTCTTTGCTCTCATGCCGAGACCGGTTTGGCTCAGTGGATAGAGCGTTGGCTTGCAGACTGAAAGATCCCGGGTTTGATTCCGATAGGGGGCATGTACCTTGCTTGCGGGCACATCTCCACTGTGGGGCGTGCAGGAGGCGGCTGATTGATGTCTCTCTCTCATCGATGTTTCTGACTTTTTATCTCTCTCCCTTCCTCTCTGTAAAAAAATCAATAAACTATATTTTAAACAATTCTTTGCTCTTTCCTAGATAATCTCTATTTGCCAATGCTGCTCTGCCTGGCTCACAGAGTAGGTTAGTTGGTTAGAACATCATCCTGATACACCAAGGTTGCAGGCTCAATCCCCAATCAGGGCACATACAAGAAATGTGCCGGAAGCTAATTCCAGCATGTCATAAAGGCAAGAAGTTTCATCAAAAGGTTGATGGAACCTTGAGGATTGCCTGCTGGAAATGGCTAAGGGCATTTCCCCACACCTAAAGATTTGCATAGATGATTGTTGGCTGTCAGACAGCTGAGGGCATTTTAATCTACATGTTATTGCCTCCTATTGGCCAAACACCTGTACAGCCGTAGGCAGTTCCCCCAATCTGACAATGGATTCTGTATACTAAAACTTGCCTTTGACCTGTACAGTGGTACCTTGAGATACGAGTGCCCTAACATATGAGATTTTTGAGATAAGAGCCCAGGCCCAGACTGCTTCACAGGAGAGTTGTACCAAACATTCGAGGAATAACTAAAACCTATTCTTCTCAGACTACTCCAAAAAATTCAAGAGGAAGGAACACTTTCAAGCTCCTTCTATGAAGCCAGCATCACCCTAATACCAAAACCAGATAAAGACAACACAATGAGAGAGAATTACAGGCCAATATCCCTCATGAACATAGATGCCAAAATCCTCTACAAAATTTTAGCAAATAGGATCCACCAGTACATCAGAAAGTTTATACACCATGACCAAGTAGGATTTATCCCAGGAATGCAAGGATGGTACAATATTTACAAATCAATAAACATGATACATCACATAAATTGAGAGATAAAAATCACATAGTCATATCAACTGATGCAGAAAAAGCATTTGACAAAATCGAACACCCTTTCTTGACAAAAACTCTCAGCAAGGTGGGAATAGAAGGATCATACCTCAGCATCATAAAAGCCATATATGACAAACACACAGCTAACATCATACTCAATGGGCAAAAACTAAAACCATTTCCCCTAAAAACAGGAACAAGACAGGGATGCCCACTCTCACCACTCCTGTTCAGCATAGTGCTGGAAGTACTAGCCATTGTGATCAGACAAAAAGAAGAAATAAAAAGCATCCAAATAGGAAAAGAAGTAAAACTGTCCTTATTTATAGATGACATGATACTGTACATAGAAAACCCTAAAGACTCCATCAAAAAAATATAAGATTTAATAAATGAATTTGGCAAGGTAGCAGGATACAAAATTAACACCAAGAAATTATGGCATTTCTATACACCAATAATGAACTTACAGAAAGAGATACTAAAAAAGCAATCCCATTTACCATCACAACAAAAAAATTAAGATACCTAGGAATACACTTAACTAAGGAGGTAAAAGACCTATATGCAGAAAACTACAGGACACTGAAAAAAGAGATAGAGGAAGACATAAACAGATGGAAGAACATACCATGTTTATGGATTGGTAGAATCAACATAATCAAAATGTCCATACTACCCAAAGCAATCTTTAAATTCAATGCATTTCCCATTAACATACCAATGGCATATTTCACAGACCTAGAAAGAACTTTCCAAAAATTCATCTGGAATAAAAAAAAAAGACCCTGAATAGTTGCAGCAATCCTGAGAAAGAAGAACAAAGTAGATAGGACTCAATACCAAATATCAAGCTGTATTACAAAGCCACTGGAACTGGCACAAGAACAAACATATAAGTCAATGAAATACAATAAATAACCCAGAAATCGACCCAAATCACTATGCTCAATTAATATTTGACAAAGAAGGCATGAACATACAATGGAGTCAAGACAGTCTCTTCAATAAATGGTGTTGGAAAATTGGACAGATACATGCAAAAAAAAATGGAACTAGACCACCAACTTGCACCATACACAAAAATAAACTCAAAATGGATACAGGACTTAAACATATGACAGGAAACCATAAAAATACTAGAGGAATCCACAGGCAGAAAAATCTCTGACATATGCGAAGCAATTTCTTCTCTGATACTGCTCATAGGGCAATGGAAACTAAAGGGAAAATAAACAAATGGGACTACATCAAAATAAAGAGCTTTTGCACAGCAAAGGAAATCATCAACAAAACAACAAGAAAGCCCACTGCATGGGAGAGCATATTTGCCAATGATATCAATGATAAGGGTTTAATCTCCAACATTTACAGGGAACTCATGCAGCTTAACAAAATAAAAATAAACAACCTAATTTAAAAAAAAAAAAAGGGCAACTGATCTAAATAGAAACTTTTCAAAAGAAGACAGAAGGAAGGCCAAGAGACATATGAAAATCTGCCCAAAGTCATTAGTCATCAGAGAGATGCAAATCAAAACAATAATGTGGTACCATCTCACACCTGTCAGAATAGCTATTATCAACAAATCAACAAATGACAAGTGCTGTTGAGGATTAGAAGAAAAAGGAACCCTCGTGCACTGCTGGTGGGAATGCAGACTGGTGCAGCCACTGTGGAGAACAGTATGGAGCTTCCTCAAAAAACTAAAAATGGAACTCTCATTTGACCCAGTGATCCCACTTCTAGGACTATATCCCAAGAAACTAGAAACACCAGTCAGAAAGGATACATGTACCCCTATGTTCATAGCAGCACAATTCACCATAGCTAAGATTTGGAAACAGCCTAGGTGCCCGTCAGCAGATGACTGGATTAAAAAACTGTGGTACATCTACACAAGGGAATACTACATTGTGCTAAAAGAGAAGGAATTCCTACCATTTGCAACAGCATGGATGGAGATGGAGAGCATTATGCTAAGTGAAATAAGCCAATAAGAGAAAGATAAATACCACATGCTCTCACTCATTTGTGGAATATAATGAACAACATAAACTGATGAACAAAAATAGAGAAACAGAGAAACATCAATCAGAACGTCAAACCTCAGGGAAGGGAAGGGATGATGGGGGTAAAGGGAAGAAATCAACCAAAGGACTTATATGCATGCACATAAGCCTAATCAACAGACACGGATAACAGCGGAATGGGGGCATGAATGGGAGGTGGGGGGTAATGGGGGAATAAGGACACATATGTAATACCTGAATCAATAAAGAAACTTAAAAATAATAAAAATAAAAAATCACACACATGAATGCCACACCCAAGCGGACTTATTCTTCAGAGCAGTTACCCCACTTCTTCTGATTCTCTGTGGTCCTAGGTGCTGCCCCTCCATTCACTCCCAGAAACCATAGAGAGCACTGGACAGTCCACCCAGGAAAGGGTCAGCGAGGCTTGCAGATGGAGCCGGACGGCTGACCGGAAAGGGCTTCCCTGGAGGATGCCCGGCTGACTGGCTGAGTGGTGGTTACGGGTGATGCTCCTGGCACTGCTGTGCCAGCTTCCACCACGTGCAGGAAGGCCACTGGAGCAAACCACTAAGGGAGACTGTTCAGTGCAGGGACAGAAGCCAGGACGGGGGCACCAGCTGGACGATCAGAGGTCCGAGCCCCAGGCCGAGGTGCCCGGGTCCCACTGACCCCCCACTCCCTGGCCTGTGCTTTGTGAAGTGTTGCCTCTGCAGAGCCTCGGCCCAGGGGTGTGCAGCCCGCTCAGGACTCAGCCGTGATGAGACATGCAATCCAGAACCACACAATGCGTTTAGTTGTCCGGTCTCTTCAGTCCTCGAGTCTGGAACGTCAGCTCTCTGAGCGGGAAATAACAGGGAGGTGGGAGGTTAAGGGGATGCAAAGACCATGCGTTGGAGTCAGATAGAGTGGGTGAGGACTGGTTCTGCCTCTCCCTGGCCATGCCCGGGGCCAGACTCGAACCTGGGACCTTTCAGTCCGCAGGCTGACTCTCTATCCACTGAGCCAAACCGGTCTCGGCTGCTTCTTCCTATATAATACAGGGTCCCTGTTCCTGACCTCACAGTGAAGTGATGCAGTCTGAACAAGATCCCAGGTTGCCCAGGGCAAGGGGCAGGTGATGGAACTGGTGGAGAGAGCTTCCCCGGGTTGCCAGGTCTTTTGATTTGTCAAAAGAAACCGGAAACATGTGTCCGCAAGTCGTCCCGTCTGAGCATGAACTCAGGAGGACATTCCCACTCTTCCTCCTCTCGCTGCTCTGCTCCTTCCTGCTCGCTCCCGAAGGCTCTGCCTTCCTCGCCGGGTGGGCTCTGTCACCCACACTGTAAGCTGTCTGGAGTCAGCTCAGCCCTGGGGTGGCCTGAACCCAAGGCCCTGGGCTGAGGGAGGGCAAGTTTCTGGTGCTCTGAGCACAGAGGCTTGGTCCAGGCCTGCCATCCCAGCCTCCTCCCCAGGAGGGCAAGGGGAGGTGGGTATTGGGGATCTTCAGCCACAAAGTGAGTGAGTGAGTGAGTGACTGAGTGAGTGAATGAGTGAGTGAGTGAGTGAGTGAGTGAGTGAGTGACCTAAGACTCTGCTCTCCTTTGTAATTAATGCTGAAATGCTGACGGAGCGCCCAGGAGCCTCTTGCAAAGGCTGCTCTTGCCTTTGGCTGCGAGTCCTGGCAGAGCACCCAGCTCAGACGCCTTCCAGAACCAGAGGCCAACATCTCCGCCCCCAGCGCCTTCCAGAGAAGCAGGCAGGGGTGCCGGAAGCGGGAGCGCAGGGGAAGGGGACAGACAGGGGGTGGGACTGTGCATCAAAATGCTTCCCAGAAAGGGGCAGCTCCTTCCTAGCACGCGGCCTACAGGTCTCCCCAGCCCGCCCTTTCCCGGACACCCCGGTGTCTCTCCCTGCAGTCTCCCGGGCAGAGTTGGGGCTGCTGGAGGCCTCCGGGGCCTCAGACACACCCTCTGGGGCTCCCAGCTGTTCGCGGGAAAGGGTGTGGAAGAAGCCCCCACAGAGCCTCTTTCTTTCTCGGGGCACTTCCCAGGAAGTGGGGGGCGGGGGGGCGAGGAGGGGATTTCCACAGCGGCTCCCCACCCCTGGGTCCAGGTCTGAATTGGTCCCTTTAGATCCAGAGAATTCCCCTCGGTCCCGCCCCGGAGGGGAAGGGACCAGGGTGTGCACCCAGCCCAGCCCAGTCTCCCCTTGTCTGCAGCTGCACTTGACCTCACTGCCCACCAAATGGACAATGGGCACTCACCCACCCAAACGCCAGAAACACCTAAACAGAGGGACACTTGATAAAGAAGGGCTAAGGACTAAAGAGACAGGACAGCTAAATGCATTGTGTGGTCCTGGATTGCCTCTTAGGCAATGGGAAAGAAATTGCTATAAGGGACAAAATGAGCAAAAGTTAAATATGGGCTACATAATAGATAGTAATATTGTATTGATGTTAAATTTCCTAAATTTTGATCATTGAAAAGTGGTTATGAACCAAAGAACACAAGACACTGGAGGGTTAGGGTATGCCTGGGAATGGGGGGGAGCAATGGGAAGATATGTATACATGTAACACATTAATAAAAATTTTTTAAAAGTGGTTATAATAAGGAAGGTTCTTGGTTTGTTTTCTCTGAAATACAGGAATAAGGGCTATGTCTGCAATTTACTGTTCAATGACTCAGAAATAATAGCAATAATAATAAGTACACTATTATTCTCAAGCATTTAAGTATATAGTTATCATATGACCCAGCAATTTCATTCCTAGATTATGTCCAAGAGAAATGAAAACATGTGTCCACACAAAAACTTGTGCACTAATGTTCGTAGGAGCATCTATATCATAAAAGGCCTGTGACCGTGACACCATCACGACCATCTATTGGACTCATCAAGAGGTGCATTGATGGGTCCTGCTGGAGCCGGCCACAGCAGATGGGACTTCTGAGTCCACAGCAGACATGGTAGGCAGGACTTCTGGAGCTTTGTGGGGCAGCAGACATGGCCCTGATGGCAGGTTAGGCCTAGGGCAGTGGTCGGCGAGCCACATGCAGCTCTCTGGCCCCTTGAGTGTGGCTCTTCCACAAAATACCACGTGCGGGCATGCACATACAGTGCGATTGAAACTTTGTAGCCCATGTGCAAAAGTCTGTTTTCAGCTCTCAAAAGAAATTTCAATTGTTGTACTGTTTATATTTGGCTCTGTTGACTAATGAGTTTGCCAACAACTGGTCTAGGGGATCCTACACACACACACACACACACACACACACACACACACACACACGATTTAATCATGCGCTGGGCTTCTAGTTATTCATAATAGCCAAAATGTAGAAACAAATCAAATGTCCACCAACTGATAAATAGATAAGTAAAATGTCATATCTATCTATATACTGGAATGTTATTTGGCTATAAATGCTACATATATGGATGACCCTTGAAAACATGTTAAGTGAAAGAAGCAGGCCCCCTAAAATGGCATATTATATGATTCCTTCTCTCTGTGATGTCCAGAATAGGTAAATCTACAGAGATGGAGAGTAGATTCATAAGTTAGAGTAGGGGTGAGTGGGGATGAGGGGATATCACTAAAGGGTACAGTTTCTTTCTGAGATGATGGAATGTTCTAAATTGTGCTGATAGTTGCACATATCTGTGAATATACCACCTTAAATGGGTGAATCGAATGGGATGTGAATTAAAGCTCAACTAGAGGCCCGGTGATCAAAATTTATGCATGGGTGGGGTGGTCCCTTAGCCTGGCCTGTGCCCTCTCACAGTCTGGGAGCCTTCAGGGGATGTCCAACTAACAGCTTAGGCCCACTCCCTGCAGAACAGTTTGCCACATTTGCTTTATATGCTGCAGGGAGCGGGCCTAAGCCAGCAGTCAGACATCTTTAGCGCTGTGGTAGAGACGGGAAAGCCTAAGCCAGCAGTCAGACATCTTTAGCGCTGTGGTAGAGACGGGAAAGCCTAGCTTCTGCCTGAGTGGCACGTCCCCTGTGGGAGTGCACTGACCACCAGGGGACAGTCCCTGCATTGAGCGTCTTCCCCCTGGTGGTCAGTGTGCATCATAGCGACCAGTCGCTCTGCCGTCAGGCTGAAACCGGCCCTCCAATGTCACCGGAGGGGTCCCGGATTGCAAGAGGGCACTGGCCAGGCTGAAGGACCCCACTGGTGCACAATCGGGGCCAGGGAGGGACAAGGGAGGATGGCCAGCCTGGAAGGGACTAAAGGAAGACTCCAGGGCATGTCCAGCCCATTTCACTCAGTCTCAATTGGCTGGACTCCAGCAGCAAGCTAACCTACCAGTCGGAGCATCAGTGCATGTCATAGCAAGTGGTTGAGCGGCCTTAGCATGCCATTGGCATATTACGCTTTGATTGGTTGAACAACCGGCTGGATGACCAGACACTTAGCATATTAGGCTTTGATTATATGGGATAAAGCTGCTATAATAACATGCATCTATGTCAAGAGAGAGAGAGAGAAAGTGAGGGATAAAGCAAATGTGGCAAACATTAATGATGCTGAACCTGGGAGAAGGATAGTCCGAGTTTCATTGTACAATTCTCACATCTTTTCTGAGTTTGGAAATTATTTCAAAATCTTTTAAAGGTAAATTTTTAAAAAGAGAGACATATCTACCCATGTTCCATCCAGAGCAACAGTCGCCAGCTGGAGGTTCATGAGTTCCGAAAGGTTGGCGACTGTGATGTAGAGGCTGGTTGCAGTGAGGTTGCAGCACAGGCTCTGAAGTCTGACAAGCTGGACTCCAAGTTCAACTCCACGATGTCCTAATGGTGTCACCGTGAATGAGGTCCTCGACCTCACCGGACCTGTTTCCTCATCTGTAAAATGGCAGTGATGCCAACAGGACCTACCAAAGAGAGCTGCTGTGAGGAATCGTGACAGTGCACACAGAACATTGAATGTTTTATGTGGTAAGGGCTCCATAAAGTATCAGCTATTATTACTCATTCTTAAACAATTTTGAAATAATTTGTTTTCTCTTTGGCATTACAAAAGTAATACATGTTCATTATGGAAATTTTTGGAAAATGCAAACAAAGAAATACAAACAAAGAAATAAAAGCCATCTGGAGCCTCAAAATCTGTGAAAATCAGTGCTAACCTTCTGGGAAATATCGGGCACAGAATAGATATCTATCTGCTGAGTGTTTACCACCTACAGGGGCTGGGCTTAGTACTGAGGACTCTGAGATGAGACAGACAGACAGCCTGTCTGAGAAGTGACTGCTAGGATGAGACTTATTAACCAGTAATTAGAGCAATGTAAGAGCCACATTGAAAAAAAAAATGGAGAAGGCCTTGACTAACTTGGCCTACAGATGTTGGAAAGGCTTTTCGGAGGTTCTCAGCAGATAAAGAAACAATTCAGACAGAAATAAGGAAGTGCTGTCTGGGAAGAAGAAATGGTGCATCCAGACCAGCTGGACATGTTCCTGGCAGGGAGGGAGAGCATGTGGCAAAGACCAGATCCTAAAGGGCCTCAAATGCCATGCCAGTATTTCTGCACCAGAGCAGAGCCTTCAAGGTTAGAAGAAACTTCCAACTTCTAACTCTCCTTCTTATTACACAGTATTTAGAGTCCTGACTTAAGAGCCAGATTGGCCAAAACCTATTTGGCTCAGTGGATAGAGTGTCGGTCTGCAGACTGAAAGGTCCCAGGTTCGATTCCTGTCAAGGGCATGTACCTTGGTTACGGGCACATCCCCAATAGGGGGCATGCAAGAGGCAACCGATCAATGTCTCTTTCTCATAGATGTTTCTAACTCTCTATCCCTTTCCCTTCCTCTCTCTAAAAAATCAATAAAATATATCTAAAAAAAGAAAAACAAAAGAGGCAAATTGGCTGAGTTCAAATCCCAGGTGTGTAGGTTACCAGCTGTGTGACCTTAGGAAAATTAATCTCACTGAACCTTAGGAAACTTAATCTTCTCTGAACCTTGGTTTCTCATTCTGATGATGGAAAAATGAACCAAGCTCACTTGATTGCTGTGAGGATTACATGACTTTACGGTAAATTGCTTAGAGCAATGTCTGGCACATATGCAGCCACTAAGGATCTGTTATTATTTTTCACCTAACATCACCTCAAGTCTCTCTTCTAGCAGCTGGTTCTCCACTGATTTAACTCCAAGAAAGTGTCATAAAGACCAAGGTAGATGCCGGGTTTGTGGGGATCAGAGGAGCCTGCTGTTTGCCGAAGCTGGAGGTGGGAACTCCCTTCCGGCCAAGCCCCGAGAGTGGGGAGAGGTCAAGAAACGAGCCTTCTCACGTTGAGAGCCCTCATTCATGTCTGTTTCTCCACCAGGAAGTTGGTTCAGGGTTTGGGCCTGGCCCCACACAGCTGCCTCCTCTCTCGAGGGGAAATCTGTGATGGGAACACTTTTCTCTGGGGAGGAAATGGGCAGGGAATGACATTTGTCTCCCCCACCAGTATGCAAATCATCTTGTGAGACAAATGATTTTACAGGAAAACACATCCTGTTCCTTCCAGAACATTTCCCTTGATGTCTGGGGGGAGCCAGTTGGTCAAGGTCAGAGCAATTATTCAGGGAGCTCCTGACCACTGACCCACATCCTTCAAGAGCCTGCAGAGCGATGGAGAAGAGAGGCCAGGGCTGGCGGCGGAACAGGGGACTGGCCCAGGACCCCTCCCCAGCCAGGTTCTCCCAACCAAGGAAGGGAGAGAAGGTGTGGTAGAGCTGTGTCTAGGGACCAGGAGTCCTGGCTTCTAGGGCTGGCTGAGTCTCTGACCCACTGTGTAACCTGGTCTGTAAAATGAGTTTTCTGGTCTATAAAATGAGAAGGTCAAATTAGATCAAGTGTTTGTAACTCAGCGAATACAGTCTCTTCAATCATAAATGTGCTTCAGGGGATTGGTGTTATATGCAAATTTATGTACATGTTGTGTATTTTCCTGGGGATGTGTGTAAAGTTGTCATCAGGTAACAGAGATGCTAAGAACCAATCCCAGCATGTAATAATTATGAGAGTTCTGTCAAAAGGTTGATGGGACTTGGTGGGCTTAACAATGGCTCAGCCACACATATGTAGTTTACCTGTTGGAACCGGCTAGAGGCACTTCCCCCAAACCTGAATAAAATTTTAACTGCCAGACAGCTCAGGGCATTTTATTGCCTCCTGTTGGCCAAACACCTGAACAACTAGCTGTAGACTGTTCCCCAAACTAACAATGCTTCTGTACCCTCTGATACCCTACCCTTTGAAGTGTATGTGTCCACCTGGCCTTGGGACAAATTGTGCATAAAAGCAGGGGATCCTTGGTCAAGGAAGAGTCTTCAGTTCCCTTCAGCTGAAGCTCCTCTGACCCCCAGTGCCTCTCAAAAATATCTTTCGTCTTTGGACTCCTTCTTAATCATCTACGCGCAGCCCCTTTCTCCAGAATGCTGAACCCTTTGTAAGGCTGGGAAAAGAACCCCGGCATTATGAGGAATGCCAACACAGAGGGGTCTATTCCCCAGATAAAAGTTTTGGTAATATCTGTGGTCCCTTGAACTGGCTGCTGGGTAGATGGAAGTTTCTTGAAAACAAGGCTGTTTTCTTATAATAGGAACATAGCATAGTATCTGGCACACAGTAGATGCTCCATCATATTTGTTGAATGAATGAAATTTTGGGTAATAACCACAGCAAAGGTGTTTGCTGGTGCCCAATCTCAGCTGTGGGGGTCAAGGTGGCTGACCAGCGATGAAGGGCTGGTGAGGAGACGGCGGTAGGGAGTGTAGAAAAGGAGTCTGAAAGGTGCATCCTGGAATCTATTCCGTTCATGGGCTGTCTGACTTGGATTTCTAGTCTCCCCCAGGTATGTACTCCCCTTGGTTCCTTATTGTAGACTCAGCAAAGCCAAACTCAGCCCAGTGTTCAGCAACTACACTGGTTTGGTTGCAACAATGACAATCCTCATTTCTCCAATCAGGAAACCCATTGAACCTGAAGAATGTGGACCCGCTGCCTGGGAAGGGGAGGGATGCATGACTGAGTGCAGGAGCGAGAGTAAAAGCAGAAGGTCATCTGCCTCCTCGTCCAGCCCTGACCGCCTCAGCACCCTCCCTCTGGACTCTTGGCTGACCCACTTCACCTGTGGCATCTTCGAGCCTCCTCTCTCCACTCATCCCTTCTCTGCCTACAAATATATATTCGTCCCCCCTGGCCTTAATTAAAATACCTTCACAAGTTTTTTATTATTTAGATTCTAGACAAATGTTTGTGGTTTGGTGTTACATGAAAAAAAAAAAGGTGGGGGGATGGGGAGATACGAATTATTTATCTTTTGCAATAATTCTTTCACTCCGGCCCCGTCTCCCGCAGCTGATCTGCGAGGCCAGGGCACCAGCTAAGGGGGCATTTACTCACTCTCGGGAGCCTGGAAAGGAAGCACCACTTAATCATGAGAGGTGAGTGACGAGGCTGAAGACACACCCCTGCCCAACCCCACGCCTCATGTGGGTCATTGTCACACTGTCCCAGGTGTGTGACATGGTGACTCCCTGGCCCTGGGAGGAGTCCAGAGCTGGCTATTTGACTTCCTCTTCCTTTCTCCCTCCCGCCCCTGCTGAGAGCATTGGGAGAAGTTGTCTCTGCCAGCTGTCCTTTTGTAGATTCCTATTAAATAACCACAGGCTGGCCGAAACCGGTTTGGCTCAGTGGCTAGAGCATCGGCCTACTGATTGAAAGGTCCCAGGTTCAATTCCAGTCAAGGGCATGTATCTTGGTTGCGGGCACATCCCCAGTAGGAGGTGTGCCGGAGGCAGCTGATAGATGTTTCTCTCTCATCGATGCTTCTCTCTATCCCTCTCCCTTCCTCTCTGTAAAAAATCAATAAAATATATATTTTTAAAAATAACCATAGGTTCTAATAGTGGTATCTCCATTCAATGAATATCTGTTAAGCTGAGCACCGATTTTCATGGGTTCTGGGGTACAGCAGTGAGCAGAATAAATCCTTGTCCTATAGAACAATAGAAACTATGAAACGAGCCTTTTGGCCTGGGATAGCATGTGTACCCATGCGTGTGCTGGCCCGAATGCTGTCTCTGTAGAGGAGATTTAGTGTTTGTCTGCCCAGAACAGCATCCCCTTCTTTTGGGAAACCGCTCCTTCCCCACTCTAACATTGATGATGGAAGACACCACCAATCATGTGTAATGCGCCAATATTCACAGGGGTGAGTATGTAACATACGGGGCCAGTCATAGAATCCCAGGGGCCCCTTGGCCTCATGGGTTGGGCTCGGAATAGTCATATGAACCAATCAGAATGCTTCCATAGCCTTTTCCATTAAAATTTTAATTCTAAGTACAGTGGTACCTCGAGATATGAGTTTAATTCATTCCATAACCTTGAGGCGTGGGAAACTATGAGACGCTCGAGTCTCGGTAAACTGGTGGGTCCTGTGCAGCCGGCCGATCCACACGATGACTCCTATCTCAAATGTTGCTCGTATTTCAAAGCAAAAATCGCTCGCTCGACTGCTCGTATCTCAAAAATCTCGTATGTTAGGACACTCGTATCTCGAGGTACCACTGTATATAAATTATACACGAATATGTTTGTTAACCATACAGAAACTCCATTTCTTGAACACGGCCTTTTTTCTTTAACTTTCTCCTTTCTGTCCTTCCACTCTATTCCTTAAATCACTAAGCCCCTAGGACATCAGATTCTGGGTCAGCATCAAACTGTCTTAAAAATAAAGCCTCAGGTCCATTGACCACAGATGCAGAATTTCAGGCAAACTAAGATAACATCTTGCCTGCAGTTGTGCTCCAGCCCCAGGCCCATGGAAGAAGCAGCCAGACAGAACAATGCCATGGCTGACCTCGGGACCTGATACAACGATCAGCTACTTCCTATCCTGGCCCCAACCAATCAGCAGAGCCTGTGACCTGAACTCCTTTAAGAACCATGATTAATGACTTCCCCCCACATAACTCATCCCCTGGAAGCCACGGGGAGCCAGGTCTTTGAGCACTAGCTTATCTGTGGCTCCAGACTTGGCACTATTTCCTCAACTAATAAACCCTTACTTTTTTTGTTTTAATATATTTTATTGATTTTTTACAGAGAGGAAGGGAGAGGGATTGAGAGTTAGAAACATCGATCAGCTGCCTCCTGCACACCTTCTACTGGGGATGTGCCCACAACCAAGGTATATGCCTTTAACTGGAATCAAACCTGGGACCTTTCAGTCCACAGGCCAACGCTCTATCCACTGAGCCAAACCAGTTAGGTCAAACCCTTACTTTCTTGACTGCAAACTCTTGTGTTTGAGTTGGATTGGGCTTTGGTGCACATAGGCAAACGGACCCCTTTCGTCCGCTAACACGTATCATTAAAAAAATTCAAACCTGACAGTCTTCTTCAAACCCCACCCCAAATCTTAGCTGTTCACCAGACCTTTTTCTATACATTTGGATACATTTAGAAATGTATGTTATAAACACACACAGACATGTCTATGATTATTTCAAGGTTTTGTTTTGGTTTAAGCTTGAGTGATACCATATTGTATGTGTCATTTTGAAAAGTACTCTTTTCATTACCAACATGTC
Source organism: Lasiurus borealis (assembly GCA_004026805.1). Classification (NCBI taxonomy): domain Eukaryota; kingdom Metazoa; phylum Chordata; class Mammalia; order Chiroptera; family Vespertilionidae; genus Lasiurus; species Lasiurus borealis. The sequence goes on along the minus strand of PVJN01005220.1, from coordinate 259 downwards.
TTAGGGCTTATGTCAGTACATAGTCATGCTTTTTAAAACTTTCCATATTTTCACAGCATGAAATATACCACGGCCTAAAGATGGACAGTTAAGTTATTGCTAATTTTGTGCTATAAATAACACTTTAAATAACATCCTTGCCCATATTTCCTTATACACACATGTAGAAGTTCCTGGCCTGGTTTTGAGAAGTAGCATCACCAAATCCATAATATCTTTTCCACCTCCTCACCTGAGGATATGCTTTATTGATTTTAGA